>BQNB010056102.1:0-38808 GCA_026074375.1 Tanacetum coccineum | reverse complement strand
TGATTTATTGACGGGATCTCGAGGGGATAACCTTTATACTCTCTCTCTCTTGGGAATATGATGGCGTCCTCTCATATCTGTCTCTTATCAAAGGCCTCTAAAACCAAGTCTTGGTTATGGCATCGTCGTCTCTCTCATTTGAACTTCGGAGCTATTAATCATCTTGCCAGACATGGTCTTGTTCAAGGTCTCCCTAAGCTCAAGTTTGAAAAGGACCATTTATGTTCTGCATGTGCTTTAGGCAAGAGCACGAAGAAACCCCACATGGAACCTCCCGTCATTCCAAACGATGTTGAAGAAGATAATCATGATATTCAAGTTGCACATATGGGTAATGATCCGTACTTTGGTGTTCTAATTTGTCAGAACCCAATATTACTTTCACTTCACCATTTGAATCAAGAAAAAAGATAAGAGAAAAGGAAGAATTTTAGAAAGAAGTTAGAGAGAGAAATAAAGAGAGAGAAATAAGAATGGTTGATTAAACAAATGAAATCTTACAAATGAATCAACACCCTCTCCATCCTTGGAGAGGGGTATTTATAGTTAAAAACAAGAGGCTTTCATGCCTTGGTGTTTCTACGGGTCGGGCTTGGGATTACTTGGGCTTTCGCCCGATACACGTGACCGATTAGATTACATAAAGAGCCCGTTTACCCGTCTAGCCTATTACAACGTATAATTAATTAATGACCGAGACCTAATATAATTAATGAATGAACTTCCTTGTTCGACTCAATATTTTGAGGCTAACAATTTCCTATGACATTTTCTAATGGATGGTTCCAAGATTCCTTAATGTTGACAATTTCATCAATCTCTAAAGTTTCATCCACAATGTCGTTTTCTAGGTTTTTCTTTTCGGTGACCTTAATTGCTTCTTCTTCATCTAAGTCATCATCCACCAATGGTGATGTCTTAGAAGGTGGAGGAGTTTCATTGAATGTTACGTTAAGTGATTCTTCGACTTTCCTAGTGTGTTTATTTAGGATGATTTAGGCTTTACTATTTTGAGAATAACTTAAAAAGACACCTTCGTATGACTTTGGGTCAAACTCGGTAAGGTAGTATTTGGTGTTTAAAATGAAGTACTTGCTTCCAAACACTCTAAAATAATCTAACGTAGGTTTCCTACCTCTTAAGAGTATGTAAGGTGTTTTTCCTAGAATGGCTCTGATTCGTTGTCAATAGTATATATATAATACTATATGGTAAACCTTCGACAAATCACCCTTATCCAAGGCAACAAGTCAAAAAGTTCACAAATACAATATATATATATCCGAAATTATTGGTTTCTCGCTTTAAAAAAAACAATTAAAGTACAAAATCGGACCCGGGTCGTTCTTCGGTACGAGGAATGCTATAGAAAGTCGAGAGTCGGTTTGATATTTGATGTTTGAATAACAAAGATTTTGATTGGATTTTCTAATTCTATGGGAAAAATAAGTAAGGCACACTAAAAACGAAAGTTATTAAAGCTAAAACCCTAAAAACGAAGAAAAACGATAACGGGCAATTCTACAAATTTAACCCTACGAAAGCAAATTTAATTTTCTTAAGTCCTAAATGATAAAAGAAAATTTTACAAAAAAGAATTATATTTTTTGACTTTTATTTAATTTATTATGAATTAAAAACTGTTTTTATCTAAATTAAATATTAAAAATACTAAACTTTTTAAAAAAATTCTGAAAAAATTACAAAAAGTAACTTGGACAGTGCTAAATCTAAGAAAAATAAAAGGGTTGAAACAACTTATCCAAATAAGCTGTTAATAAGCCGAAAATGATTATAGCTTAAATGGGCTAAAAGGCCTTATAAATTAAATTGTGAAAACAACCACCAGATAGCCCTACTGGTGCAGTGGTAGTGAGTGTGTGTGTTAAATACGTTGGTAGATGGTGGTAGAGGTCTAGGGTTCGAGCCTTTGCTCACCTTGGGCTTCCCACTTTCCCAATGTATTTTTATTTGATAAAATTTTGTTACAACTTTTTAGATAAGTAAATTTTAAGCAACTTTTGTAAAGGAATTAGTTTTAAAACACTCAAATAAGCTCAAAAATAAGCTCTAATGGATGGCAGAATGCTTAACTAAACTAAAAGACTAAATGGCTAAATTGTTATGTTTTTTTAAAACTAATAAGCACAAACTAAAAGCAAATAAGCTAAGACAGATAACTAGCTAAACATAAAAAAGCACTAATGAACAAAAATAAGCTAACAATATGAGCTAAATGAGCTTAAAATGACAGAAATACTGAAAGGCTTTTAAACTAAGAATTCTAGGCTAGAAATGCTAGAAAGCTCAAATAAGCTCTAACCTAAACCTAATAAGCTAACAGGACCTAGAAACTAACCTAATAAGCAAGACTAAACCTAAATAAAGCAAATCCAAATAGCCAATAAGCTCAGATGAGCACATAAGCTTTTTAGCTAAAACTAAGACCAAAACAGCCAAAAGGGGCACTTTCTAGCTTATTTTTAAGCTAGAAAACAGATCCTTGTGGCTTAGTGGATTATACCACTAAAGAGCTTATGCAATAAGCTACAATAATCCACAAAGGAAAAGGAATTTTAAATTCATTTAAGCCATGAAAAAGTTAAGTGAAAATGCTAATTATCACAGACAACAAAAACTTAGAAATTTTTAACTTTCTAAACTTCTACTCTTAAGCCCAAAATAAGCTGATCAAACAGATCCTTATGGACTTGGGACCTAAAAACAAATCAAAATTAGACCTCAAAGAATACATAAAAACTTTAAGAAATCATTTTGAAATTCAGGTTAAGCCAAAAAAAGCTAATTTTAAGACTTTGAAATACTTAACCACTTTTGACAGATTTATGCAAACACAAAAACTACACTTGCGGATTAACAGACACTACTCTGATACATCAAAAACATCAAATGGAGCATAAAAAACAGGAACTCAAAAAATCGAAGACTAATATTCAGAAAAGATACAGTTTATTTAAGTTAAGAAAATCTCACAGATTCAAACACTAAGTTCTAAAAATCTTAAAACTAAATTTTAACATTTAAAACCTTTTGAAAACTGAAGTTTATGACTAATTTAAGCTAAACGAAGTTGGACTCATTAGTCTAACCTATTTCCTGTCCATTGTGATCCACTTTCTCAGTTAAACCAAACACCCCTTTAAAAATCATTCTTGATATTTTAAACTGATTATCTTGATTTTAAGTCAAACTTTGCAAAGACCAGATGTTAAATAAGTATAATAAGCAATATTAAGCAAGTTTCAACCGAAGATAAGAAATTAAATAAGCTAGAACAGATTATGCTACTCAATAAGCTATTTTAGATAGATTTTTAAGAAAAACTTTGCACAAATAATTTTTATACTACAACCTATGTATTTAAAGCACTAAACATCATTAATAAGCTAATATAAGCAGATACAAACAGACAATAAGCACAATAAGCCAAAAATAAGTAAATAAACAGTTTGAGTAAAAATAGAGAATGAAGCTTACAAATGTCCAAATATGTTTTGGTGAATAAGTTAAGCACTCAAATCAGTAACTAACAACCTTAGTTATCACATATGGCACTGATTCCATGCCATCCATTAATTTACCATGCTCCAAGTGAGTTTGACAGATTCTTTAAGAATTTTGCTGAAATAGTAACTCAAACACCGCCGGTGGGTCCATTGTGGCAAGCCTTAAGAATATCAATGGCTTCTTGGCCATGAACACACCGCCGGATGACTTGATCCGCATAGATTTTAAACAAGAAGGGGTCGTCCCAAAAGTAATGCTTAACATCCTTGAAAAACTTATTCTTTTGTTAGGACGACATCCCTTTAATCACAAAATTCCTCGCATGGTAATTTGCAAAATCGGCAAACCATGGGGTACTATCATCACCACAAAAAGATACCATGTTAAGTGTCTCGAGAGGAAATGTTTCATTTATTTCCTTGTTCTCGATCACACTTTGATGAGGATTCTCTAATCGGGAAAGATGGTCGGCGGTGAGGTTCTCGGCTCCTTTTTTTATCACAGATGATGATATCAAATTCTTGAAGGAGGAGAACCCACCGGAGCAATCTCGGCTTTGCATCTTGTTTTGCAAAAAGATATTTTAGAGCCAAATGCTCCGTATACACTATGCTTTTTGACAAGACTACGTAAGGCCGGAATTTCTCGAAAGCATACACCACGGCAAGTAATTCTTTTTCCGTCGTAGTGTAATGTGCTTGAGCATCCGTCATGGTCTTACTTGCATAGTGTATAGACTGGAAATGATTTGTTTTACGTTGCCCCAAGACCGTACCTATTGCAAAATCACTCGCGTCACACATCAGCTCAAAAGGTAGGTCACAATCGAGGGCAACTAATATTGGTGCTTCGGTTAATTTTTTATTAAGTGTTTGAAAAGCTTCAATACACTCTTTGGAGAAGAATAACGGAGTATCTTTTTCAAGAAGACGGGTCATCGGCCGGGCTATTTTCGAGAAATCTTGAATAAATCTAAGATAGAACCTGGCGTGACCAAGAAAACTCCGAATTCCTTTGACGGTGGTGGGATGAGGTAGCTTAGACATAACATCAACTTTAGCCTTATCAACCTCTATCTCGTTCTTGGAAATCTTATGGCCAAGGATAATTCCTTCCTTGATCATAAAGTGACTCTTTTCCCAATTTAGACAAAGATTGGTATCTTCACACCGTTTAAGCATCTTGTCCAAATGGGAGAGGCAAGTTCCGAATGAATTCCTAAAGACTGAGAAGTCGTCCATAAAGACTTCCATCGTTTTTTCGATCATATCATGAAAGATAGCCATCATACACCTTTGGAACGTGCCCGGTGCATTACATAAGCCGAAAGGCATGCGACGGTAGGCAAACGTTCCATAAGGACACGTGAATGTGGTCTTTTCTTGATCTTGAGGGTCGATGGGAATTTGAAAGTAACCCGAGAAACCGTCGAGAAAACAATAGTATTCGTTTCCCGCTAGTCTCTCAAGCATTTGGTCCATAAACGGTAATGGAAAGTGGTCTTTACAGGTGGCGTCATTTAACTTTCGGTAGTCAATGCATACACGCCATCCCGTAACCAATCGAGTAGGAATTAACTCGTTTTCTTCATTTTCAACAACGGTAAAGCCACCCTTTTTTGGCACACAATGTACGGGGCTCACCCAAGGACTATCCGAGATAGGGTAAATCAATCCGGCATCAAGGAGTTTAAGAACCTCCTTTTTGATCACCTCGTGGATTTTAGGATTGACCCTTCTTTGGTGTTGGACCGCCGGTTTAAAGTCATCCTCCATTAGAATCTTGTATGTATAAAATTCCGGGTTAATACCCTTAATGTCGGAAAGTTGCCAAGCGAGAGCTCGCTTCTGTGACTTCAAAACCTTTATGAGAGCGGCTTTCTCCTCATCTTTCAAGTCTTTAGAAATTATGATGGGTAATTTGTCGGTACCCTCCAAAAATGCATATTCAAGATAAGGCGGTAAGTCCTTAAATTCAACCTCGGGTGGTTCATCAATTGAAGATTTTTTGCTTTTAGGTTCAATAACTTTAAGTTCTTGTGGAGGGAGAGGTGGTGATGATGGATCATCATTAAGAAATTATTCAAGAAGAAGAATGTCTCCCTCCGAATCATAGTAAGAGTCATCAATTTTTGGTAAAATTGGCTCATCTTCAATAGCTAGGAAAGCATCGGTTTCCTCGAGAAGAAAATCACTATCCCCGAAGGGAGTGAGGGTAGGAGAAAAGGTAGAAACAATCAGATCCGAAGTTAGAGTGGGATTGCCACTTACGGAATATACAAGAACTTCTTGAGAATATTCCTCACAAGCAACGTCTATGACATCGATTCGGTTAACCGATATATCATCATAATTAGAGGAGTATCTCGAAGTTTGATCAAGATTGAATGTTATGGCTTTATTGCCAACACGAAGAGTTAATTCTCCCGCGTAAACATCAATCAAAGCACGTCTGGTCTTTAAAAAGGATCTCCCAAGAATTAGAGGAACTCGGGAATCGGCATCAAAGTCAACGACTACAAAGTCGGCTGGAAAATGGAACTTTCCCACTTTTATGAAGACATCTTCGGCGACACTGATCGGTCAAGAAATTGACCGGTCCGCAAGTTCGAGAGTCATACAAGTAGGAGTAAGTTTGGGAAGGGAAAGCTTTTTCCACACGGAAAGTGGCATGAGGTTAATGCTAGCGCCAAGATCGGCCAAGGCTAAGCATACTTCCATTCTCGGAAAATCGCACGGGATGAGAAACTTGCCGGGTTCTCTAAGTTTTTCGGGTAACTTTTTAAAGAGAACCGCCAAGCAATGCTCATTCAACGGAGTTCTTGCTAATTCAAACAATTTTTCTTTATTGCTTAACAAACTCTTAATGGTCGAAGCAAACTTAGGCATGAGAATGAGAGCATCTGCGAAGCTAATGTCGAAATGCAAATCTTGAAAGATTTGGAAGAATTTCTCCATTTGGTTGTTAGCCTTTTCGCAAAGCTTTTTTTAACACCCTAAATCTGGGTAGCAGCGGAATATAATGTATATCCGAGGGCGTTACTTCATAGATCAATAGCACAAGATATAAGAACGACCACTAACGTGTCATTTGAAAAAGATACATCATATTAACAAAATACTTATTTGTTACATAAGCTCATGGCTTCAAATTGTTCAACAGTATAAATAAAGATTTCAATTTATAACAATTGTCCCCAAAATGTAATAAGACCCCTAAGTTTTTGATAATGACTTTCATTATTGACTTCAAATGTATCACTGCAACCTGTGCCTTATTGACTGATAACAGCATGCTTAAAAACGTCAATATAAAGTTGGTCGAATTTCATAGGTTTTTGTAATAAATGTAGGAACGCTCTGGTTTTAAATGTATGTATTAAGACAAAACAATGCAAACTCATAAAAAGTAACTCACGTTTTCCTAAGTCATGACACTAAGATCGACATGTATGACTGCAATAAATTGCCAATAAATGCCCATGAATGATGTTCTAACCCGCAACATCCCAATCCGATATGATATACGTTTGTTGTCCGGCAACCCGGCACAGTGAGCGCTACTCACCCAAACGGGGATGTCAATCCCAAATAGATATATTTGTAACATTCGCGCTCACAATCCAGTAATTGACAGTTCATGATAATGGGCTCAGTGGGTTATCGCTACTTAGGCAAACACGTAATCATAGTATAAAATGTACACTTGCATCCAATTTGTAAAACAAAGCATGTTCTCACCCCAAAGATGAAAATCATTTAAATAATTGTAAAACATGGGGCTATGAACTCACCTTAGTAAATAGTCCTCTGAAAATGATAATATATATCCAAGTATGAAATCATACCATCAGATACCTAAGTAAATACGGCCAGTCTTAGTCTATAAGTTTAGGCAAAAGACTCAAGGTATAAACTACAATAATTTGTTAGTTTATATATACTGTTATCACTTGTGTGGTGGTGCACATATTTTACATTTTTTGAAATTACTTGATGGCTCTTGGGAATGTATTCGACTTCATACGATCCAGTATATGTATAACCGTTAATATTTATCTATATTTATTAAATCGTAGGTTTACTTGTATATCGTCCGAATATAATTCGTCCGGTTCGCTAATGTTTATAAAATCACCTTTGTTTATAAAATCCCCTTAGGTTTTTCCATAATTAAAAAACGGCCCCTAAGTTTAATATATATATACTATATATATTTTTAAACCATTAAGTTTCAAAGTTTACACATTTAGTCCTCCAACTTCCTAATAATTATACCTTTAGTGCTTATGTCCTCAAATAGTTCTTTAAGTTTTCAGAGTTTTCAAAACATCCCCTGGAATTATAGGAAATAGTTTTTGACAGTTTTGACCCCTCTAGTTTGTAATTTACACTTTTAATACCTTATCTTTGTAAAAATTGCATTTTAAGTCCATTTAAGTTCTAACAAGTGGCAACAAGTTTTATTAAGCTCCAATAAGCAAAGCCAACTGTTTTGGCTTATAAATAAGCTCGGATGAGCTTATTTAAGCTTATTGGGCTTATTGGACCCGTTAAGGCCCATCAAGCTAT
This sequence comes from Tanacetum coccineum, assembly GCA_026074375.1. Lineage (NCBI taxonomy): Eukaryota > Viridiplantae > Streptophyta > Magnoliopsida > Asterales > Asteraceae > Tanacetum > Tanacetum coccineum. The sequence continues at coordinate 30,709 of BQNB010056102.1, read as the reverse complement.
TTAATGGTCCTATTAAGATTTTAAAGGTACAAAAGCACTTGTTAAACTTATTTAAGCTACAGAAATTAGTTTGGCTTATTAATATGCTTGGATGAGCTTATTGGGCTCGTTGGCCCAACAACCTTTACCGAATGTTAGCGAAAGGTCCACTAGGGTTTCCCTATTGATTTCAACTTATTTTCCATATTCAATAAGCTCATTTGAGTCTGTTTAAGTTGTTCTTAAATGTGGGCTTATTCAATAAGTCGTTAAGCTCGCAAATGGGCTTATTGGGCTCAATAGGAACCCGAATTGTGTTCCAAACGGTTTGGCTAGGTCCATTAAGGTCCATTAGTTATTCCTAAGTCCATTGAGCCCATCAAAACTGTATAAGTTCACCAATAAACTGTTTAAGCTTATTGTGAGCTTATTGGCTCGCGTTGGACTCGCAAATGGGCTAACAAGTCCATTATGGGTTCGGCTAGGTTCTCTAATTAGTATTAGGGTCCATATATGTTTCAACTAAGTTTGTATAACTCTCAAAAAGCTCATAGAGCTTATAATTAAGTTATGGCTCCCCGGGTGGGCTTATTGGGCCCTTTTGGCTTTGAACGTGGCTAAAGGCCCAATAGGAGTTTTGCTCGAGCATGTATATCATATATAAGTTCACTAGATTTCTAGGTCAATCAATAAGCTCGAATGAGCTTATTATTACATCGTGGCTCCACTGTTGGGCTTGTTAGGCCGGTTGGGCCCGGGCCGTATACACTTGAGTATTTTACAAGCCCATCGTGGCCTATTGCTTCTCCTAGCAACTTACATAATTATTTGAAAGGCCCTAGTGGCAAAAATGTCTTGTATTTAGCTTATATACACGTCGTATCTTACATGCAAGTGTTTACAAATGTCGCATACGTATTCCCAAGCCATCGTGTATGGTTCACAACGAAAGTTTACGTATTGTTTTCATTAAAATCGTGTATAAGGTATACGTATACATCGAGGTCCAAGTTTTTATATAAACAAAAGGTTTAAAGCCTTTGCTTGTTAATAATCCCATAGATTACGCATTTCCTTGCACACTTTCACCACACAAGTCATTATACGTAATGGTATTGCGTATAACTCGCATGTTTCTTATTTTAACATGCGTGAAATTACCCTTGTACATCATGTATATACATACGTGACGTATAATCTAGATAACAAGGAAAAACATAAATAATATAATTACCATAGGTTCAAATGTGACTTACAAGTGGTACTAAAGTTTTGTTCTCGAGCGTGTATGCGAAATGAAGCTACCCACGTATGAGATACGACCCAAAATAATAACCCAAGCTTCAAAGCTTAATGTATACTCAAACCCTAGCTTATGTAAACCCGTGCGTGTGTTACAACTTCGTGCGGGACAAAGGGAAGGTGTTGGCTTGCGGTTTTATGACCCGACTCAAAGAGGATGTATGTGTTTAAGTATTTGTGTTTGTAAGAGTGTAAAGTGGTGAGATTATGTGAGTATTTATAGGCATAAACCTAGTCACAAGTTTTTAGTCACACAAACAAACCAAACCGGCCTATGGTAGTAGTTTTTGCAAGTTTCTAGTTAACTACACATAGTTTTGTTAAACCACTATGTACAAGTTTTAATTAGAGGATTTTGGTACAAGATTTGCTAAGATATTAGAAATCCTATGATTTTGGTGTGTGTGTTATGTTTAACCACAACATAGGCAAGAAAAGAGACCAAATAGGTTATTAACCATTGTGTAAATGTTAGCTAAGGGACCATTAGTACTAGTATTAATTAGAGGGAGTTTGTACATGTACTTAAGGATCAAAAATGAAGATTTCTAGTGGGTTTGGTGCCTAATATTTGGCCATAGTGGAGATTTCACAAGAATTGATTTAATTTTTGTGTTTAAGGTTTCAAAGTGGGTATTGGTTTGAGTCTAGGTAAGTCTAGGTATTTCCGGGGTGTGTCCGAATGTATTTTATCGCGAAGCGTAAACCTTTTACGTGACCAATAAAAAAATAAAACGCAAAGTTAATAATTATTTTCTTAATAATTATTTACTACTTGGTTGATGTAAACCTTAATTTATTTGATGACCGTTTACATTAAATGATTATTTCTAGTCTACGCGATTTAGCTTCAAAGTTAATTTAAAAGTAAACGCGTATCGGACCAAAATAAATAGTGACGAATAATAGATGTCGTAAAATGACCTGAAATTGAGAAATGTTACAGTCTCCACCGTAAAAGAGCTTTGTCCTAAGGTACGACCTTGTAGTGGATGCGAAGGGCCGGTTTGCGAAGTGTTGTGGGTATTCTATTTGAATGAATCTTCACGTTCCAGGTGAACTCAGGCCTCTCCTAGAGGTTCCGCGCAGAACCTTAACCAATGGTATCCGGCTTCGCTTCAATCGTTTGATCTTTTCCTGATTTCAACGGGCTCTTCCACAAACTGGAGCTTATCGTCAACGTGAATTCCTTCTAACGGCATGACTAATGGTTCGTCAGCGTAACATTTCTTCAGATTAGACACGTGGAAGGTATGGTGAACTCTGCTCAACTCTTGGGGGAGTTCTAGCTTGTAGGAAACTTTCCCCACTTTGGCTAACACCCTAAAAGGTCCGACGTATCTTAGATTCAGCTTGCCCCGCTTACCGAATCGTACAACCCCTTTCTACGGTGAGACCTTGAGCATAACCCTATCCCTAACTTCGAACTCTATTGGCTTTCGTTTCTGATCAGCATAGCTCTTTTGTCGATCCTGAGCAACTTGCATTCTTTGCTTGATTATGACGATCTTTTCCGTTGTTTCTTAGATCAATTCCGGACCAGTCAGTTGAGTTCGCCACTTCGGACCAGCCAACCGGTGATCCGTACATTGGCGACCATACAGTGCCTCATAAGGTGCGGCCTTTATGCTAGCGTGATAACTGTTGTTATATGAAAACTCGGCTAGTGGAAAATGCCTAACCCATCCCTTGCCAAAATCGATCACGCAAGCACGTAGCATGTCCTCGAGAGTTTGGATAGTTCTCTCACTCTGGCCGTCGGTTTCTAGATGATATACAGTGCTCATACTTATGTCTGTACCCAAAGCTTTCTGAATTGTTTCCAGATATTGGATGAGAATCTCCGTCCGATCACAGATATCAAGCAGGGATCTGTGTCTTGCTACTATCCTGTTCAAGTACAACCTTGCCAATTTTGTCTAAATAGTCATCTCCCTTTATTGGGCAAGAAGTGGGCAGATTTTGTAAGTCGATCTACAACCACCCAGATGGTGTCAAAACCTTGTGACGACTTAGGAAGCTTGGTGATAAAATCCATCGTGATATTATCCCATTTCCACTCGGGTATTGCTAGTTATACTAACAGTCTTGATTGCCTTTGGTGTTCGCCCTTGACCCTTGCGCACGTCAAGCACTTGCTAATATAAGCTGCGATACCAGCCTTCTGTTTAGGCCACCAATAAGTTTTTTCCACATCTGGGATATCTTTTCAGAACCGGGATGGATAGAGTATTTTGACTTGGGAGATTCGTAATAATCATCGATCTTAATCGTCCATAGCAGGTAACCAACTCTGCCTGTAAACATAAGTCCGTTAGCCGTGGTTCCAACCTTTCCCTGGGTATATCCTTTCTGATCATACCGCCTACATCTTCATTAACAAGATTCTCCAGTTTCTGGGCTTCGATTTGGGCTTCTAAAATTCGTTTTGGAAGATTCAAGCCAATAGTCATAACCAAGGCTCGAACCCGAAATGGCTCAATCGTTCACTGTACGGACTCAATGCATCAGCCACTACGTTTTCCTTCCCTGGATGATAACGAATGTCACAATCGTAGTCGCTTAGCAATTCAAGCCAACGGCGTTGCCTCATGTTAAGCTCCTTTTGATCGAGAATGTGTTGTAAGCTTTTATGGTCGGTGTAACGGTGCATATGGTTCCATATTAGATAGTGTCTCCTTATATTTAGAGCAATACTCACGACCCAAGGTTCTAAATCATGAGTGGTGTAGTTCTTCTCATGAACTTTTAGTTGTCGAGAAGCATAAGCAATCACCTTCTCTCTCTGCATTAATACAGCACCTAAACCCTTGTGTGATGCATCACAGTAGACCACAAAGTCTTCGCTTCCTTCAGGTAAAGCCAAAATTGGCGCACTGCACAACTTCTGCTTTATTAACTGAAAAGCGTTCTCTTCCTTTTCACCCCAGTCGAACTTGATTCCTTTCTGAGTAAGTTTTGTCATTGACTTAGAAATCTTCGAAAATCCTTCAATGAATCTTTGATAGTAACCAGCAAGACCTAAAAATTGGCGGATCTCCGTTGGTGTCTTAGGAGATGCCCAATCTTTGATAGATTCTATCTTGGCTGGATCCACATGTATGCCTCTGCTATCTATGACGTGTCCGAGAAATTGTACCTTCGGGATCTAAAATTCACATTTTAAAAACTTAGCATACAACTGCTCCTTCTTAAGTAATTCCAAAATTGCCTTAAGATGTTCTTCGCGTTCCTTCTCGTTCTTTGAATAAATCAGTATGTCATCAATAATGACAATTACGAACTTATCCAAGTAAGGCTTGCACACTTGGTTCATGAGGTCCATGAATACCGCAGGTGCGTTTGTCAGTCCGAATGGCATAACTTGGAACTCGTAATGGCCATACCGAGTTCGAAATGCCGTCTTTGGAATGTCTTGCTCTCGCACTCTAAGCTGGTGATATCCTGATCTCAGATCTATCTTCAAATAAATACTGGATCCCTAGAGTTGGTCAAATAAATCATCGATCCTCGGGAGTGGATAACGATTCTTCACTGTCAGTTTATTTAATTCATGGTAGTCGATGCACATCCTGAATGACCCATCCTTCTTTTTGACATACAAGACCGGGGCTCCCCAAGGTGAGGAACTAGGCCTTATGAATCCTTTGTTGGAAAGCTCTTGTAATTGTTCCGATAATTCCTTCATTTCGGATAGAGCCAATCGATACGGTGCTCGAGCTACTGGTGCGGCTCCTGGAATTAAGTCGATTTGGAATTCCACTAGTCAGGTCGGAGGAAGACCTAGCAAGTCCTCGGGAAATACTTCAGGAAAATCTCGGACGATTGGTACGTCCTTTATTTGTTTTCCTTCCGACTTGTCCTCCTTTTTCTTGGCGGATATTTGCGCCAAAAAGACCTGGCATCCCTTTGCCATGTACTCTTGAGCTTTTGAACATGAGATAACTGTCAACCGGGATTCTCTCCCGTTGCTACTTTCGTTGCCACAAAAAGTCAAAGTTTCATTCCCATAGGGAACTTGAACAAGTTTCTCATCGCACACGATCACGGCGTGACATCTTCTTAACCAGTCCATACCGATAATGACATCGAAACTACCCAGTTCTACGGGCATTAGATCTATGTTGAACGGATGGTCTAAGAAATTTAAAGTGCAACCTCGTATAATAGTGTCTATCCCGACTAATTTCCCATCAGCTAATTCGACATCATAACAATTTTCTAATGGAGTTGGGGCGATGTTAATCAAGGAACTAAATGCAGTGGATATAAAGCTTCTATCGGCACCAGTGTCGAATAAGATATATGCATAGTGGTTATTTAAGAGGAACGTACCCGTGACGACATTGGCATCAGGGTTTCCCGATGCATTTCCTCTCTTTTCTGCATTCCCAACTGCATAAACCCAGCCTTGTGCATTCCCATTTCCTCCATCCTTATTCTTCAACTTAGGACAATCTCTCTTGAAATGCCCTGGTGCTCCACACTCAAAACAACCATTTCCCTTGGGAGCTGCCCCATTGCCCTTCTGAGTATTAGCAACATTTGTGTTACCAGTACTCCTGCAATCGCGAGCAAAGTGCCCTACTTTGTTACACTTGTGGCACCTTTGGGTGCACGGGCCATTGTGGTGAAGATGGCACTTGGTGCATTTGGGCAGAGATCCCCCATAAGGCTTCCTTTCGCCTGTCCCCATATTGTAGACCTTGGCGACATTCTGCCTCTTGAAGGGTTGTTGCTGGTGACCATGGTTGTTTCTGGATGAATCATCAGCCTTCCTTTTGTTGTCAGACTGCCTTTCTGCGTAGGTGCGGAGTTTCTGATCCATCAAGTCATTGGCCAACTCAATAGTCTCATCCAACGTCTTGGGTCTGGCAGACTTGACGTTCCCATAAATGTTGTCAGGAAGTCCACTGATGTACTTGTCAACCTTCTCGGTTTCGTTGGCAACAAACTTGGTACATATCAGGGTTAGTTCTTGGAAATGTTCAGTGTATGCTGGGACATCGTTCCCCTTGACCTTTAGGTTCCACAACTCGATTTCTAATTTCTTGATTTCACCCTACGGACAATACTTGTCCGTCATCTTTTTCTTGAGTACTTCCTAAGTCATTGCATATGCCTCGGGACCTAAGGTTCTTATCTGACCATTCCACCAAGTTAAAGCAGCACCTAACATAGTGCAAGTGGCAAACTTTACTTGATTCTCAATAGCACAACCACTGATATTGAAAATGACTCCATCTTCTCAATCCATCGAGTCAAACCGACCACGCCTTCAGTCCCCTTGAAGTTCAAAGGTTGACACTTCATGAAGTCAGCGTAAAAATAAGGGCGCGCAGTTTGCACGTTCCTTCGGTTATCCTCGTGCAAACTGTGGCTTCCATCTCCATTGGTGGAGTTTCGCAAAAGAGCTTGGTCAATCATTGCTTGGATGGATTCTGGAGTCATGTTGTTTGGGTTGGTGTTGTTAACAGGGGTATTTGGTCCTCTTCTGGTCGTAGGTGCCATGATTTGTCTAGATCACAAAAGACAAAACATGAGGTTATATGACAGAATATAATAATGTATAGATGAGATATTAACACAAGAGAGGTATATAGTACAACATAACACATCCATTTCATTCATAACTTTGAAAATTTTACATGAAATAGTTGTTAGATTACACAAAATACAATACAAAAGATCTACGGCTATGCTAGCAGGGAAAACCCCTAATACTTAACATGCCTGTACAATGACCTAGCAAGATAAAATAACATAAATCACTGGATGTGACTGTCAGCATCCCCAGAAGCATCCTGGTGATCTGGAATCCTAGCCTCTGGTCCTGGCTGTCTAGCTCTCCTCTGCTGCTGTCGCAGTGCTAACAACTCGGCCTGCATGTTACTCATCTCTCGCCTAATGTCTCTAATGACTCGGAGAGTCTTTACCATCTGTGCCTGATGCCTACGGCCAGTCTCTCAAAGCACTGCTAACTCAACCTGTTGCATCTGAAAGCGAGTCTCATGTACCTGATGTTGTATCTGAATGAGAGTACCCTGCAGCTGTAGCTGTGTCTGGTGTGCCTAGAGATGGGTCTCGTGTGCATATACATGATCACGATGGGTCTGAAGATCCTGATAAGTCACTTTACTTAATCTATCGATTGGCCCAAGCCTCTCGGAAGCATAGGCCTCCTCCTCTTTTTTTTTTTTTTCTTTTTCTTCTCCTTTTTATTTTTTTTTTTTTTACACCATCCATACTGCTCCTAGAGAGTCATCCTATCACACCATAAGTAGATCGACGCTGCGAGTCCAATACGACTTGCCATGATATACGAGACTATATCCTGGCTTTCCTCTAGTAAAGCATACAAGTCCTGTGTATCATGCTCATGGAGCTCAGCAAGCTCTGTGACCCTAGTATTGACCTCTCCCACGGTCATAGGTGCTATCTCAGGAACTGCCTCTGCCGGATCTACCCAAGTATCCCTAATACCGTACCCAACATCTCTAATCCCCTGTCGCCTCTCTTCAGCATCTACCGTGCTGACAAATCCATAATCTATCCCCCGACCTCTGGTAGGTCTAGCAGTAGAACTCTCCCCGACCTCGTATCTGGAGCCTAGGGTGGACAAATACAACCTCTTGCGGGGAGGCTGCTTAGACTCGAGAATATCATCCCTACGATCAACAGGTGGTGGTATGTATAGAGATGGTGGTAGTGGTGGTAGTAGAGGTGATGGTAATGCGGCAGTAACTACATCAATAAGGGCCTGAGTGGATGCTAACCTGAGGGTCTGGATTTAGGTTAGACACCCAGATGATGGTAGTAAGGGTGATGGTACGGGTGGTGGTGATGAATGTGCAGGTGGGGCCATGCTCCTAACAAGATGCTCCCTTGTAGAGGGTGGTGATAGTGAGATAGGTGTTGATGGTGATAGAGTAGTCATGGCCAGAAGTCTCTCAACCTCTGCCTCTGGTAGAAGGGATATGGAAGTCTGAGGCCGGATGGTAATCCTAGCCCCAATGTAATGTCAGTGGTAGGGTGGTGGTAATAACAGGCTCTGTTCCCTCAAGTGGGAAACAGGCTCATCATCAGTACAACAATAGCTGGTCGACCGAGTTAAGTGCTCATCTCATCTTCCTCCTCTTCTCATATCCTCACCTTACCATCAGCGTCATCCCCAGATGAATTGCCATCATCATCATCTCCATCATCTTCCCCGTCCATAGAACAGTCGACCGGACCATCCTCCGTCTCATCAACCTCGTACTCCTCTTGATCCTCCTCGGTATCCGACTCAATAACATATCTGGGTGACTCAGCTGTATGGGTGATCTAACAGGAGGTATGGCTGCCTCCCTCAGCGGTGAAACTCAGATCATCTCCAAAGATATATACTCAAGGTATATAGGCTCTGGTACGTAGTCAGGATCAAGTGCCTGTACAAACATAGGCTCACGCTCATCCTCGTCTTAAGGAACAGGTGGTGTATGTAGATCCTCTAGGCCTGGTATGTAATCCGGTGATGGTGGGGCTACTGGCTGCATCGAGAGTCTGTCGTATCCTAATATGATGACCCGTGGGATGCCTCCCTCAGATATCTCCTCATCATCGGCTCCCCAGAAGGCTCTGTCGGGCTCAGAGTCAGTGTAAACGGAAGTGTAGGTAATAGCTGATGAAGCAGAAGACAGACATGCGCAAAAAGCAAAATATAACTTTATAATAAGTATTACGTATAACAAGATTATATGTATGATATGTGTTATGAGGGTAATTAATAAGGTACTTATAGTAATATAGTTATTTAGTTTATTATACTCGTATATCAATCATGTAAGCACTTAGAATAATACCAATGGCTAAACCGTGTTATATCATGTAAGGCTTATATGTGCTAGATGTAAACAGTCATGCCTGTATGTTCTCTAGACAAAATTCATTTGTCAAAACAGTGTTGGAAAATGGTTATAGTACAGACAAAAATTTTTGACCTGGTTCTCTATATCCTGGGCTCGTAGTCTACAAGTTTAGGCTATAGGATCAATGTATAACACTTACAATATCACACGTCATTGTACCTAGTAAATACGGCCAGTCTTAGTCTACAAGTTTAGGCTAAAGACTCAATGTATAAACTACAATAATTTGCTAGTTTATATATACTGTTATCACTTGTGTGGTGGTGTACATGTTTAATGTATTTGAAATTGTTTGATGGCCCCTTGGGGAGGTATACGATCTCATACGTTCTTATCTAGGCTTATTATAAATCTTATATGCTGCTTAAGCTCACAAATAAGCCAACCTAGCTTATTTGTGGCTTATGGGTCTTGTGGGCTTTCCAACGAAATTGGGCGTGAGCCCAATAAGGGTCCGAATCATTTATTAAGGTTTCAGGTGGGTTTCGTTAGATTGTCTAGCACCAAAAGAATGTGCCTAGCATTTCTAAATCACGACCCATAACATGCAAACGTTTAAGAGTCTCATATACTCCCTCCCTAGCAATGTCGTTACGTTTTCTTTAAAAGTTTATGTGTGGTTTATGCATTATTCGAGTGTGAGGGTTATTGTATCCACTTTAGTTTCGCCTTACTCGGTGTTAAATGAACATGTCTTGTTTATTCGATTATTTGTAGCATATTCTTATTACGTTCTTGCACACACAAGTATAATACGTATTATCACGTCGTGTGCCACGCAAGGCATGAACCATGCGGTGTTCCACGTTTAATGAAACAATTGCTAATTACATACGACTTGGCCTACGCGATTAAATACCAAAGAAACATTCAAAATATGAAATTTATGAGTTCGTTGCGACTTACAAAAGGTCCTAGAGTTCTTGAAACGTGTCGTGTGGTTAACCCAAGTGTTAACAAAATCGTATAACCCAACCAAGCTTCAAAGCTTATTCAAATGCCTAAGTTTAGCTCGTAAACCTTCTTGTGACTTCGTGTGAATACTCTAGTATACACTTTAGGTTCGAATGGACTAAGGAAGGTGTGTGTTTGCGGTTTTATGACCCAAACAAAAGAAGAGAAAAGAGTAAGGGAGTATGGTTTATCCTTGAGAGAGTTTGAGTGTTTAAGAAGTGTTCTAGTGTAAATGTGAGTGTGTATTTATAGGAAAATAAGCTAGTTAACATTCCTAGTCCCTCAAACAAACCAAACCGAGCCCTAATCCTAGTGGTTTTGTGGTTTCTAGTTAGTCACACATTGTTTTGATAAAACAACTAAGTACATTCCTTAATTACCCAATATTTGTACAAGATATGCTTAGATACTAGAAATCTTATGATTTGTGTGTGTGTAGCATGCTTAGCCGTGACACTCAAGGATAAACAAGGAACAAATGGGTATTAACCAATGGGTATTTAGCTATCTAGGAACATTAAGTACTAGTTTTAATTAAACCATAGTTGTACATGTACTTATATAAGATTTAGGAAGATTTCCTAGTTGGTTTAAGTGTATAACCGGCCCCCTTATGGGTTATATATACAAAATTGATTTATTTTTGTGTTAAGGTGGTAAAAGTGGGTATTGGTTTGAGTCTAGGTAAGTCTAGGTATTTCCGGGGTGTGTCTAAATGTATTTCATTGCGAAACGTAATCCTTTTACGTGGCCAATAAAAATAAAATATGCCAAGTTATTACTTATCTTCTTAATAATTATTTATTACTTGGTGGATGTAAACCTTAATTTATTTGACGACCATTTACATTAATTGATTATTTCTAGTCTACGCAATTAAACTTAAAAGTAATTATTTGAAGTAAACGCGTATCGGACCAAAATAAATAGTGACAAATAATAGGAGTCGTAAAATGACCTGAAAATGAGAAATGTTACACCATCAACAGACTCCAAAACTTTAACACTTAACTAAAAAATTTCAAAACACAAAAACAAACACCCCTTTTCATATCTGCAAGTGACGAACACGACTCAAACCACCCAACAACTCAAAATTACCCATTAAAACACAAATTGAAGTTAAAATCAACACCTACAATCATTCACAACATCTTAAAGATCATCAATTGTAAGTCATTTCATCTATTTTCTTTCAATTTGAGTCTAGGGTTCATGATGAACACAAAAATTAAAATTAAAATTGGGGATTATTTTTCATTTTCTTTCAATTTGTACAGAATACTACTACTAGGATACAATTATAACTAATATGCTTCTCGTAGACAAAATATTTGGCAATTACATTAGTGAATTTGTTTGAAAAATAATTTTGAAACGCAAACCCCGATTTATTCTCAAATTACTCACGTTAGGAACTAAGAATTGTGGTTATAGTATATCAAACAACTTAAAAACATTTCAAACACATTCTAAATGCTCCCATGAACAAATTTCAAGATAGCATAATACATAATGTATTTTTTTTTACCCTTAATTTAATGAAAAGCAAAATCAAAATAAAGAAGCGTTGGGTAACTCTAAGGATTTTTTATCTCAAGGACGAGTTTATCGATACTCCATATTTGTTACATCTAGGCACAACACTGAGAAGGCACGAATTCAAAATCAACCACATCATGTATGATATTATAGTGTGATTGGATTGGTTTTATTTTAGGTCAACAAATGCCTTCCAATTTACTCACTAGATCATCAAAAGACCCAAAACTACATTCCACAATATCAAATGAATTTAATCAACCCTTAAGAAACACAATTGCAAACCTTGAAAAATGATACTTTCATGAGGGAAGGGTTGTGAGTCAAAACTTGAAAACATGAGTCAAGATCCAGCTAATTTTAATCAATTGACTTTGAATGTTTTTGTTAAACTTAAACGAACAAAATGTTCCTCGTTTATGTTCTCTCGAGTTCTATAGTCTACTAACTTTTGATTAAAAAAAAAGGGGGGGGGGGGGGGGGGGGGGGGGGGGTGGGGGGGGGGGGGGGGGGTATAAAAAAAAAAAAAAAATAAAACTCCAAAGTCATTTTGTGGTCAACTTTATTACACAAAGTTAAGTCATTATTCTCTTTCACTATCTTGAGGAAATTTGTCAAATCTTAACGATCCCGTTCAAGAAGGTCATTGCATCACACAACAGACATGTGGTCACTCGAACTACTTGACAATAAGTGTTTTACCGGAGTAAAGTTGTTATAAAACCACTCCTCTGTCTCCAAGTGTCGTCAAGTCCTTCATTCAAATTCCTAGGGTCAAGTCACTCGTACTAAAAACAAGAAAACCATTATCGTCGACAAAAACAAAATCTTAACTCGAGAAATTCAACCTCATATGAAACCATGGGTTGATATCAAGTCGTGAAAAACGCCATTTGGCTAGGAGTCATAAGGATCATTCTCGCTTGTCTTTGTCATATACTTTATTGCATTGAAACCTCCACTCGATATAATCTAGCATTCTTCATTCTCAAAAGAATGGAAAAGACTCGAAGCAAACCTAAGGAACTCTTACCTTATGGCAAGCTTTTGACTATATTGTTTAAACATGTTGTGTCTGTCTTTCCTGAGCTAGTAATTGATCTATATATCTCACATGATCGAGTCATGCATCCTCTCGCTCCTCACAATGAGTGAAAGACGCGATCAGATCATGGCAGCAAAAGACCTCGTGAGTCAAATGCTAGCCCCTCCTCCACCACTCTAAATCATCCATCCTCATCTCATCCGTTAGATGATCCCATTGATGAAAATAATGATGAATCATTTCATTTCAACTCTTCATCTCCGTCCTAAAACATCTCATCATTGTCCAATGTTGTCTCTAGAGTCCATCAAAACCCTCCTCATGAAAGTCATTACTTGAACGCCCATCTCTCCAAAACTATTAATCTTCAAACTCAACAACAAGATGCTTACCGAGAAGGGTTAAGGTCAATTGGACAAGCTTTCAAGAATATAATGGATGGAAAACGGAAGTGAACATGTTGGTATAACTACTAAGAAACTATTATTATTATTATTAAATCCTTCTTGTTTAATGCATTATATCTTTCTATTATCAAGACTAGGAATGGCAAATGACAATTGCATTTAACTTGGATGGTTTTCTCCATTTTATCAACGTTCTATGATTAGCAAATTTTATGAATATGACATACGAACAATGCCACTACTTGCTAAATGATTTGTATGCTAGAATAGGACTACATATTATTGCTTGAACTAGTTGATTCTTGAATTTGGTAGATGTCAAAATCACTAGATTTAAGAAAAGGGGAAAACTAGAATTTTTCTTTCTTCCAGAAAACGGCCCCGTTAAATGCCCGGTGGCCCCCTAATATATTTGGGACCGCTTGGTAATATGGGACCACCACCAGGAGGGAACAAAATTTTTAAGTTTACCTCTTTTCTGTATCTTTGACCCTCCTACCTACATCCTCAAGCTGTCATTTCCCTGTTTAGCCAAACCATCTTTGGCATCCTCTTTCATCCACACCATGCTTTGCCATGTTATACTACCCTTTCTGTTATTTAAATCATCAAACTCTCACACCTCACTACCACCATTACCTTCTTTATCCTATTCTCCTTCATTGTCAATGTCTTGCTCAAACCACCATTCCAACTTCTCTAGAAAACCAAGAATGCTGATAAGACAAGTATGGAAACGTAAAACTTCTACTCCAAAATCATTACCTCCTTCCCAAAATGACCCACCTCCACTTTCTCCAAGAGTCTACTTACATTCTCCTTCACCACCATTATACAATCCCTTAAGAGATCAAATGGTCAACCAACTCCACAACACTCACCATCCTTTGATCACCACTAACAACAAATAACCCATCCAAATCTACATCATGGCACCACTTCACCCACAACCATCAACAAATTCATTTTCCTTCTCATGCTCAAGTTGAATTTCACTCAAGCTTTTGTCATTGTTGCAAGTTTTCTAGACACCAATTCCACTCCTTGAGAAATAAAATCAACTTCATTCACTTTCTTCTAACCCGTCCCATACCTCCAACCCGTATCCCTCCAAATCATGTGTCCACCAAACCTTATTTTTTACTTTTTATTTTTTTTTTTTCCTTTTCTTTTCCTATTTTTTTACCTTTCTTTTCGCCTTTCCTTTCTTTTCCTTTCTTTTTTCCTCTTTCTCCTCCTCTTTCTTTTCTCTATTTTTTTTCCCTCTAAATTAAATCATTCTCATATGATTAATCTACCTAAATAATCGACCTTCCATCTTTTGATTATGGCATCTTCTACTCTTCAAGAATTCACTAGTGTAGATCTATGTCTTATTATATCTTTATGATTATCTACTTTATAATGATTCATACAAATATTGTATGAATTTGTCTTAGCTCGTATTAGATCTAGTTTTACTTTATTGGTGTTGAAATGCATTAGTTGCATTCACTGGTTGTATGAAATTTCTTGATTGTTAATGAAACTCTCCTTTGGTGACTTAAAAATAATTGTTCTTAAAAGATATTTGTCTTGCACATTGTACTTCAAACTTTGTTTAGTAGCACAACCATAATTTTTTTTATTATTTTTTTTTCGTAAAATCGATCCTTTGGTGCCCCGAACAAGGGGAGTCTGATATCGTTGATTTCTCTCATTCCTACAACTACTCGAATGATCATCCTTTTCGAATTCGACAAAAAAAAGGAGAAATAAGCAACACTCTTAATTATTTTGTAACTTTTAATTATATACAAAAATGAGTTTATACCTTTGTCATCATCAAAAAAGAGAATTTTTAATACAAAAAATCTAAAAACGATCTTTATATTTTGAAAACCTCCTCAATTTTTTGATAATAACAAATGTAAAAACTATTTACGTAAAATAAACGTTTATCACATTATTAATCGTAAATTTGTTTTCTAAGATTAGTATCACACAAGATATGAACAAACAATCATTAAGCAAGAATTCGTGATCAAGAAGATATTTTTCTCATTATTCTATTCATTACATTTTTACAAAAGATTTTCACAAAATTAATTATACAAAATATTTTTCTAATTAAAAAGAAATGATTATTAAAAACTAAAATTGAAATTTAAATTTTCTCCTCCCCAAACCGAAGCTTCTTATACCATATACAACCTTCCCCACAAAAAGATAAAAAAGGGAGCGGAGTCAACCTAAGTGCGGCCAGCTCTTATATAATCTGGGACGCCTGAACCCGCCTCCAGTTACCGTTGGATTTTCGCCTATAAATACTAGCTCCATCCCTTAAAGAAAATCAAACCTCTTATGCAACGAATTTCTCTCACACTTCTTTTCATCTCTCTAAAAACCTTCTTTTATCACCTAAAAATCTTGGATACTAACATCTCTTGATCTTGTTTTATGTGATTTAATCTCTTTTTCTCATCTCTTCCTCTTCATTCAAGTGCAAGAAAGAACACTCATAATCGCCAAGAAAAACAAGTGTTGATTAGTGATCTCTCCTCTTTTCTTCTAAGTACCAAATCTCTATTGTAATTATCTTGTGTATTTGTGTGATTCGGATTGTGTGTAAATCCGATAGTGTAGATCTAGTGATTGTGTATTGATTGTGAAGTGGTAGATTGGTTCTAGCTAAGATTAAGACTTACATTAAGCTAGTGTCAGAAAAAATAACGTAAACACGTTTAAACGGTTTTGTCCGTCTGAAGGGTAGCTGTGACATAGTGAAAACTCGAGTAGGAAACTCGTGGAGAGAAGAAGGGTGAAGAAAAGCTTCGTAAGCCGAACTACTATAAAATCATGGGTGTCTTGGTTTGATTGTTCATATTTCCTATCTCTTCATATTATGTCTATTGTTTATTTAGCTTTAAGTTTTGACTTGTTAATTTGTTTGTTCATATATGAGAATTGGTTAAACATATAACTCTCGAATCTACAATTTTTGTAAGCAATGCTTTTAAAATGAAAACAAACCTGTAAACTATTCTCAAACCCACCCACCCCTGCCCCCCCCACCCCTCTTCTAGTTTCCACATATTTTATTGTACTAGTGTTTACCCTGAAAGGTAATTAACGGTTCATGACAGTAGGAACTTTCCGGGCATAAATACTCACAGCAATGAAATCACATTCATATATCAAAATCACTTGTGTTCAATTTTCAAAACAAGCATGTACCCAAAAACGAAGCGTCACTTTTCAAGGAGCCATAGCCAAAAAACGAAGCGTCACTTTTCAAGGAGCCATAGCCTCCGAGGAGATCCAAGCCGTGAACTAAAATGCAATCATTGAATTTTGTGTGGACTCTACCACATGTGAAGGGTTTCTTATATTCTCTTGGGCACATTTCCGACAAACAAAGGAAGGACATCGCAATAATCAAAGGATCCCTATTGGCTAGTTCATATGTACTCTCCCTTAAACAATCTGGCTAAGACATGTGGCATGGTCCGGATCTTTCTTATGTCATGCCTATAAATACCATCACCTTTTCATGTATGCGTTTACTCACACCTACTCCCTCTTTCTCTAAAACACACTTATCCGTTATCCGATAACTTATTCTCACGCTAAAACGGTCCGCAGGGTATACCAAATGTAGTGTACGTGTTTCTTTGCCTTGTTTTGAGGTTATAACTAACTCCTAGATGTATCCAACTTAAGCCCCGTAAGTTCTGATCACCAAGTGCAATACATTATACGATCACAACTATGCAAGTATCTTGACAACAACCCACGGAATAAAATTACGCAAGTTATTATTTGGTTAATTTTGTTATCAAGAGAAAAATGTGCAACAAACTTTCAGCATATATTTCTGATATCAATAATTCAACTTGTTACATCACCTAATCATTTATTTCTACGTGCTTCTTTTATGTCTTATTTTTGGATCTTCAATTTGTACCAGCCACCACACCAAATATATGTTCAACTATCCACTGTCATTTAACATGTTTTTCTTCACGTGTAACTTTTTCTAAAGTTATTCAAGCGAGTAAATGGTTTCACTGGTGAGAGTGCTCGGTGAGAGGCGTTTTTTGTCCGCCATTAAAAAAACGTTTTTGGCGTTGCAGTAGTGCAGCGGTCACAGCGCCGTTGGCGCGCCACTAGGGAAGATCGCCATTTAATTCGATTCGCTTGTGTTTTTTAGGTTTTCAATCCGAATTTTTAATAATGGCTCGAAACGAGAAAATAACACACCCCCTTATAATCGTGATTAAGCATCTCATTTAGATCTTATAATCGTGAAATTGTACGAATATTTATATGTGCAATTAATGTAGTATCGAGTCGACGTCACACGTCTACATAGTTTTGGTTTGGGTTTAAACAATTTTGGGGCATTAGTTTGATAGTGATTACGAAAACCACACCAAGATATACGGTCATGATTAGAAAAACTCACACGTGAGTCGCACAAAAAATGAATTTCATACTATAAGAATGTGATACACAAATAATTAATTCCATTTTATTACCTAACATTTGTCACCATCACATCTGGGATTCATAATCAAAACCGAAATTTTACAAACGGAAATTAGGTGCCACCCAGTCTTTAGACTTACGTTTTGGAGAAGATCGACTGACTATTGCATTCACAAAATTCAAATAATCAGAAACGTTGCCAATGTATTAGAAAAGAGCGATTATCAACGTCGAGATAACACAATTTTGAAAGAATGGTATCGAGAAGTCCTCCTCAACCAAGCTTGATGCCACATCTTTTGTGATGAAGCATGCAAAAACCCACTCGCCTCAAAGACATCTTCATCTAAACACAAATCATCTGTCTTTCTAATCATCACATGAACCAAGACCACCACCTAACACCATATAACAATCATAGATTTGTAGCACATGTCAAAAACAATATGTTGGTGGTTGTGGATAACAAAGAAAATATTTCAACAATATAATATCTCTCCCAACGGAACACTAACTTTACAGCGAAAATAAGTCGAAACATAACTAATCCATCCAAACGCCCTAAAGTGCAAACTTATGTGATCCATATTGTTGCAACGACAAAGGTATGTACTTTGAACATAAGACATTCGGTACACACGTTAACGATTAAAAACAAAACACCACAATATAATCAAACATAAGGTAAAGAAAGAAGGTAAAAACATATCATATTCACAATACTGAACAATTAAATCACGATTGTTACTAAAGTAAGGAGTAAAAAGGTCACTTTTGAAGACTGTGCAAAACCAAAAAAGCCGACGAAAGGACTCGAGCCATGCAGAGTTCATCCTACGTTGGTCGTCCCAAGTTCGAAGCAATCCCGCATATGGAATCCTTAAGCCTTGTGAGTCCATCGACATCATAATGATAGCTAAGCTAAAGCAATCATTAAAGTTTGATAGCAATACATATGAAAGCAATATATAAGTATGTATTGAAATTCAAATTGAATTACCTTTTATCTTCAAATATATTCATAATACTTTATTAATGAAGAATCACATGGTAAATTTTGCCTCAATCCTTGTATCATATCTTTAATTGTTCGGTATACATCTCATCAATCAATGAAAAAAACGAAGCTTGGCCTCTAACAGATCGTTAGTATCACTGAAAAGTAAACGTTTCGCGCGTGGGACCTCTTCGATATGCGTTATTAAGTTCCGCATTAAGCGCAAGAGGTCGTAAACACTACGTCTGTACCTAATACCTTTTCTTTTATGCACCATGTAAATCATATGACTTTCGCTAAGATTAGAAGACCGGTGTCCAACGAAATTATAAAGTTAATTTATTCGTTGTGCGTACAACGGTGGAAACATTTTAACGCACCACTCACATGTTTCATATATGCGAAACGTTTATCACAATTGTATAACCAGTAATTATTTAAAACTTCCATGAGGTTTGGTCTGCATAGGATTACATATTATCGATTAGACCTCATCTTCCAAAATATCTATTTTTCTAAATTGAAAACAAGGATTTTTTTTGTATACATATAATCATCTTACAAATTACAGTTAAAAACCAAAATATACGGGTTTAACTATGTGTCATACCTCCCTACTCTTTGATGATCTTGGACTCTAAACAGAATCCACTTTACTTTAGAAAGCTCCGGGGGTAGATTATAAATATCTTGATAAGGGTCATCAGCGGGCATGTGTTCGTCATTGAATTGATATGTACCTAGAGTAAAAAACGAGAGTAATGTTCGTACATAACAGTCTATGTCCCAATCTATTATAAATAAACAGAAAGGGTGAAAAAATATAAATGTGTTCCACAAATTAGCCAAGAAGTACTTGAGATGGATTATTAAGCAAATGCTTTTAAGTTGCATTAAAATATGCACTTTAGGAAACAATGTTTGATTTGCTTAATTTATAATAAATCAATAATAATTGCCTCTTAATTAGAAGAATAAGCAATTTCAAACACCCCTAAGTAAAAAAAAAATTAAGTTAGATACCTGCCTCTCGATTTCTCGGTTAACATTCCACTGCTGCCAAACCCACAATCATTTAAGTCCTCATCATTGGTTATAAAGATGTTAGAGGTGTTAAGGTTATTGTGGCTTATATCATACTATGGATGTGAATTAGTCGTGAAGTTATTCCTCTCCAGTTACAAAATATAAATATATGATATTTAAAAAGGTCCAAATTATGAATATTATTTATCATACATCGTGAAAATACCTCACAAGATGCGTCCACGCAGTGCCGAAATGATGCATTTTGAAGAAATGCATATGATGTTCCAAAGTGTTCGCACAAGGCTCAAAAGCGAATTTGCATGTGTCAACATCAAATTCGGCCCTATAAAATCTAACAACATCATTGCAAGAGTTTGTTAGCCAAATATTTTTATAGATCTGCGAGTAGGCTTGATGCTTGTATGACACTTTAACCGCTACGTTCACTCCCTCGAATAACCCCCAACACATAAGAGAGTTTTCTCTCTTTTGTTACAAGGTTTTCATGAATGACTATCTGATTTCTTGGCCTTGTATAATTGAATTTCATATCTTCCATAGTTACGTAACAAAAAGCGCGGATATTCAAGTTATATATACACTCATTTAGGAATTGATCCATGTTAAGTGTATGTTATACCATACATGGTATACAATTAGTTTCTTCTAAGTCTAATGAACAGCTAGTAAAATATGCTTTATATTTTGAGAATTCAAAATATTATGCGGATCCGTAGTTAGATTTTAAAGGTATTTATTTTAAAAGATGATGCTGCAACCCCATTTTTGAGGTTAGCATTAAACAATCTTGGTCATATAACAACTCCACTCCAGCATGATAATAACTAAGACATTCCTTAAGAAGAACGTGTCTAAGTTGAAGTTTTTAAGAGGAAAAATAATCAACATTACAAAGTTAATTAACACTAAAATTTAAAAGCTATGATCAAACGTATAAACAAAAAATAAACAAGTGGATGGTCGCAAGTATAATTAGACAGATAGGAGCTGATGAAGAAGAAAGCATGTTATGTCTTCGTTTAAAAGAAATAGATGCACTTTAGATGCGAGTTTACCCATTTACCATTAGCAAGGCCAGTCGAGTTTAGACTATGTAATTTCTTGTTACCGAGTGTGTTATGTTGTTGTTCATAAAAAGAGTATGTTATCTTGTTATTATTCTATAACATTTGCCAATTATTAGTTTATGCCTCCAAAATTTAAGGTTTTATTTGTTTAGAAATATGTTTTCTTGTATTCTTATTATTAGGGTTTGTTCGATTCCTATTCTCATACGGATGATTTAGCTATATTTTTTGGATTCTATTTGTAGTTTTGTATCTAAGACTTTCCTTTATGAACTTTTGGACCTTAAAACGATATTCACTGTATTAAGTTTGAAATTTTGTTTAGTTATGTTTTTATTTCGTTTAAAAACATATTTATGAACAAACAAAATATCAAATTTTGGGTGTTGGCAAATGTGTTATGTTTTCGTTTAAAAAAAGAGTGTGTTATGTTTTTTTATTCTATAACATTTGCCAATTATTGTTTATGCATCCAAAATTTGAGGTATTATTTGTTCAAAAATATGTTTTTCTATTCTCTTATTAGTACGGTTTGTTCAATTCCTATTCCGTTACGGATGATTTAACTATAATTTTGTGATTCTATCTGTAGTTTTGTATCTAAGATTTTTGTTTAAGAACTTTCAGACTTAAAAAAGGATATTTATTGTATTAAGTTTCAATTTTCGTTTAGTTATGTTTTTATTTCATTTAAAACATATTTCTAAACAAATAAAACACCAAAGTTCGGACGCATAAACTAATAATTAGCAAATGTTATAGAATAAAAAATATAACACTCATTTTTTAAAGAAAACTCACACTCAGTAACAAGAAATTATGTAGTCTAAACTGGAATGGGCTTTGAAAATGATAAATGGGTAAACTCACATCTAAAGTCTGCCTATTTCGTTTGAATGAAAACATAACACGCTTTTTTCTTCGTCAGCTCTAATTTGTTTAATACTATTGGTGACTATCTGTTTCTTTTATTTTTAGTTTATCCATTTGATCATAGCTTTTAAGTTTTACTGTTAATTATCTTTGTAATGTTGGTCATTTTTCCTCTCAGAAACTGCCACTTAGACACGTTCTTTTTGAGGAACGTCTTGATTATTATAATGCAGGAGTGGAGTTGTTATATGACAAAGAATTTTTAATGTTAACCCCAACAACGGGGTTGTAGTATCATCTGAAATTAATACCTTTAAAATAATAAGAAAATAACTACAAGATTTAAGGAAACGAATGGTATTTAGAATTTTCAAAATATACAACATATTTTGCTACCCATTCATTAGTGTAAATATAACTTGAATATACGCACATTTTGTTACGAAACTCTGGAAGATATGGAATTAAATCATATAAGGTCAAGAAATCACATAGTCATACATGAAAACCTTGTAATAAAATAGAGAGAAAACTCTCTTGTGTGTTGGGGTTATTTGAAGGAGTGGACATAGCGGTTAAGGTTTCACACAAGCATCAAGGAAACTCACAGATCTATAAAAATCGTTAGCTAACAAACGCTTGCAATAATGTGGTCAGATTTTAGGGAGCCGAATTTGATGATGACACATGCAAATTCGCTTTTGAGCCTTGTGCGAACACTTTAGAAAATCACATGTGTTTCTTGTAAATGCATTGTTTCGGCCCTGCGTGGACGCATCTTGTTAGGTACTTTCACGATGTATGATAAATAATATTCATAATTTAGACCTTTTCAAATATCATATATTTGTTTTTATAACTGCAGAAGAATAAATTCAGAACTAATTCACATCCATAGCAAAAATATAAACCACAATAACTTAACACCTCTAACATCTTGATAACCGATGATGAGGACTCAAAAATTTGTGGGTTTGCCAGTAGTGAATTGTTAACCGTAAAATCAAGAGGCAGATATCTAACTTAAACTTCTTCTTTTTGATTATTTTTTACTTATGGGTGTTTGAACTTGCTTATTATTATAATTAAAGAGGCAAGCATTATTGATTTATTACAAATTAAGAAAATCAAACATTCTTTCCTAAAGTGCTTATCTTAATGCAACTTAAAAACACTTGCTTAATAAGCTATCTCAAAACTTCTTGGCTAATTTGGGGAATAAATTTATACATTTTCACCCTTTGTGTTTATTAATGATAGATTGGGAACATAGATTCTTATGTAAGAATGTTACTCTCGTGTTTTATTCTAGGTACATATCAATTCAATGACGAACACATGCCCGATGATGACCCCTATCAAGATATTTATAATCCACCTCCGGAGCTTTATGAAGTGAAGTGATTCAGTTAAGTTTGCAAGATCACCAAAGACTACGGAGGAATGACACATAGCTGGACCCGTATATTTGGGTTTTTAACTGTGATTTATAAGATAATTATATATATACAAAAAATCCTTGTTTTTAATTTAGACAAATAGATATTTTGGAAGATGATATCTAATCAATAATATTTAATCGTATGCAGATCAAACCTCAGGAAATTTTTGAATAATTACTCGTTATACGATTGTGATAAATTCTTGCATATATGAAACATTGAGTGATGCGTTATAAATCTTTCCACCATTGTACGCACAACAAATAAATAAACTTTATAATTTCGTTGGACACTGGTCTTAGAATTTTATCAGAAGTCTTATGATTTACATGGTGCGTAAAGGAAAAGTTATTGGGTACACACGTAGTGTTTACAACCTCATGCGCTTCATGTGGAACTTATTAACGCATATCGACGAGGCCTCACGCGCGAAACGTTTAATTCTCGGTGATATTAACGATCTTGGAGGCCAATATAACAACCCGCAATTTTCATTAATGTAATTTTCCATCTATTAAGTTAGATGAAATGTAATATCCATCTATTATAAATATATTACCTTCATACATGAATTTTTTTGCTTTATCTCTTTATGCAACGTAACTTGCATCTCTAAAGTAAACGAGCTCACGCAACCTCTATCAATGCCATCTATATCAATGTTTATATCATGCAAACATCTTAATATGTCAAGTCAATGATCTATTATCCATTTTAACATATACGTTATCTATTTAACATAGTTTTCATGACTTTATTACCAAATGAACATTATCCGCTAATGTTTAGGTCAAAACCCTAATTATATGTAAAATTTACATATAAAATGAATGAACAAGAAAACAAAACAAGTGTACAAGTAATCTATGCATAAAAATTCAAATATGAATTCCCTCTAAAATAATGTACAAGTCCTTTAATACACAATGTACAAGTAAGTAATGCATGAATTCAAAATAAGCATTTTCCCACCATTTTTCCTAAGGACTTTGTACAAGCTACTTAAGCACGAGTTACAAGCTCTTAATGCACATCATTTAAACAACATTTCCCTCCTTTTTACGACAATGTACACGTTCTTAAACCCTAAGACCCTAGCCCGAACTAGAATTGAACCAGCGCCCTTATTTCCTCCATTTCTACCCATTTTAAAACTAACCTTGCACCCTACCACCTCCATGACATCACCCATATATCTCCAAGCTAGTTACAAGCACCTCTGATCCCTCTCTTGGCCACCAAGAAGCCTCATCACCTCCTTGTTCTCCCTTAACAGAAAAAAAACAAACAAAAAAAAAAAAAAAAAAAAAAAATAAGAAATAAACAAAAAAAAAAAAAACATAAACAAAAAGAAAAACAACAACAAAAAAATAAGAAAAAACACTACAAAAAAAAGAAAAAAAAGGGATAAAAAACATAACAAAAACAATTTTTAAAAACAAACCAAAAAAAATAAAATGAAAAAAACAAATAAAACAAATAAAAGCAAATAAAAAAAAAATAACATAAAAAAAAAAAAAAAACAAATAAAAAGAAAAAAGAACAAAACAAAAGGAAAGCAAAACAAAAAAACAAGAGAAAAAAAACCAACAAACAAACAGAAAACAGAAAAAAAAAAAAAAAAAAAAAAGCATAAATGATCAAATAAAAGAACAACATAAGAAAACACAAAAAAAAACATAAAAAAAAAAATAATACAACAAAAAAAAAAAATTGGTTCATTTCCCCTCCTTTCTACGACAAATGTACACGTTCCTTAAACCCTAAAGACCCTATCCCGAACATAGAAATGAACCAGCGCCCTTATTCCTCCATTTCTATTCTAACCTACCCATTTTAAAAACAAAACATAGACAAAAGTTGGATTGAACCTTGCACCTACCTACCCCATGACATCACCCATATATCTCCAAGCTAGTTACAAGCACCTCTGATCCCTCTCTTGGCCACCAAGAAGCCTCATCACCTCCTTGTTACTCACTCTTAGCCGCGGCCACATGCACCCCTCAAAAACCTTTCCACCTTTCAAACATACTCTTCTAGCCCACCATACTCACCATCCTAGCCCTCCTTAGTCATTTCACTAGCCTAGGATACTAAGCAAACCCAAACTTAGGCTCCAAGGGGATTTCGACCCTATAAAAGGGATGCACCCTTCATTCTTTAAACTCACAACCTCTTAAACCAACTCAAACAATCAATGGAGTCGTTAAGATCCCAACAGGATCAAAGAGAAGCCACAAGACAAGGAGTAAAGCCAAGAAGCCAAGAAAAGAAGCCCCAAAGTCATTATTTTAGGCGTGCGAACCAAAATTACCAGTCCGACCTTTTCAAAGTTTGTAAAGCTCAATATCTCTTCTAATAAGATAATTTCCTGTTTTGAATCCTTAAATAAGTTCCTAATGATCATATCTAAACTCTTGTTAAGAAGCTTGAGCTCAAAACCCACGCGTTTTAAATTTCTAAACCAAACGTGCCTTAATGAAACCCTAATTAATCATTTTCTTAAATTCTATAAGCTAATCTCATAAGCTGTTGTTATAAGCTATTCCTATAAGCTTATTAGTCATTTCTATAAACATTTTATCAAGCCTTAAAAGCTTTAACCCATTGGATTAATTTTTATAAACCAAACGACCCGTTTTATGTTTTTAAACTCGTAAACCTTTTTCAATAAGCTATAAGCTCGTAAAAGCTATTATTCCTAAACTTATTTTAGCTTATTATGATAAGCTATAACCTGCAAATATCATTTGGAATCCTAAAATAAGCTTGCATGGCTTTTGGACTTGATTTGTAAATTATTTCCATGCAAGGGGTATATATTGTAACTTTCTGAAATTAATAACTAGAGGGGCTAAAAATGTCATTTTCCTAAAGTTAAAACTATAAGGACCTATTTTGCCAAGTTGTAAAGTTAAAGGTTTAATATATATATACTTTTTATATAAAGGACTAAACTTGTAAAAGTTTATAAACCAAGGGTATATATTGTCATTTTTGTATTCTTAAAAACATAAAATATAATATTTTTATATAAATTATAAAAATATATATTAATATTATAAAACTCAATTTTATTAAAACCCGACACATTTGTCGTTATTAATCACCGATCGACGCTTTATAAATCAAATACGTTATATATTAAACGTAATTTATCATCGACTAGCTTTTGAAGAAACTTAAAATCTTATCGTATCACGATACTAGGGAATTTCATGTGAGGGGTTCCATTTGGGTATTCGTTTTGACGAGCTTGCTGGGTTTACGATTTAAAGTGCCCTGGCTCCTCAAACGATACTACATGGCCTCTGGATTATGATAGCCCGAACAGTGATACACAATATCCATAAATTAATAACTCAAATATCATGAAACTATACAAAGTTTTGACAATCAAACTAAGACTTGACATATTACTTCAGGTTGCGTGACAAAGCCGTTACTTTCACTTGATATACTTTTGCCATCAATCAGATTTCCCTATACTGTTAAGGTGAGTTCATAGCCTCGCATTTTAAATCTTCTAATGTTTTATAAACCCACGAGGGGGATACATGCTTAATTGTTTTTAATATACACAAGTACTTAAAACCGATATTGTGAGTTCATAGCCTCGCATTTTAACTCTTTTAAATATTTTATAAACCCGCGAGGGGGATACATGCTACACTTGGTGCCATGAGCTTAGACGCAATAATACTGTCTTCTATAATAATTGTACTCATTACAATTACTACACTTATGGGTGTATAACAACGTAACCCACTCCTATGATGACTTGTATTCAAACTATTTATCATAAACCTATGAATATCACTCAACCATTGTGTTGACCTTTTTAGCATGTTTATCTCAGGTAACTGAACATCTTATGGCACAGAGTGGCACGGACTTGAAGATGGCTAAACTGTTATCATTCAAACTTTATGTTTTCATGTAGATTTTGGGACCTCTGTTTGTAAAAACTCTAATGAAATAATGAATGATAACTTATCTTTTAAAAACGTCTCTTTTGAGTCATTTTCTATGATTATGACTGTTGTACTATGAAATAATACCCCAGATTAGCTTCCGCTGCTATATGTCAAAAATGGGGGTGTTATAGATTGGTATCAGAGCCACGGTTATAGAGAACAAGGTTGAAACCTTAACTATAACTACTTTTCTCATCAAAGTCCTCCGTGCCACTACATCTCCCGAATAGTATGTAAAGATACATAACTACTATACTATTATATAAATAACTTATGTTATTTACCACTGGGTTGTTAACAGAGTGATGTCTTCTCCCAACCATCCTACTTCCGATATTGAGGATGCTTTTTCCTCTAACTTTCCGGACTATATCCCGGCTTCCCCGGACTATGTCCCAGCTTCACCAGGAAAAACTTATTCTAGCTCTTCAAATAACTCATTTGGTGTAGTTCCAATAGTTTCACCAACTCTTTCACTTTTTCATGATGACCCCTATATGAAGGTCATGCATGCATACTATGCTAAAGAATCACCTATTCCACCACCAACTATTGTGCCTCCATCTACAATGCTATCTCCAATGTTTAATCCTCAAGAATTCTTTCTTCCAGAGGAATTATTGTCACCTAAGAAACGAAAAGATTCCCATTAGCGGTAAGTGGTAAATAGTCCTCTATGAGTTTATGGTTAAATCATGATCACCATGCCTTCACCTAAATAGATTATAATCAGCAAATAAGATGCTTAACGCGGAATGCTTAATTTGATAGAATAATTGTCTAGGTCTAAAGGATGATGTAACGCCTAAGTCTTAAGAATGATATGCCACCTCAAGAGAAGAAATCATTGCACTTAATAAACAAACCAACATTCTGATCAGATTAATAATGGTTAATACAGTTTTCTTATATAAGGTTCGACCGCTCTTTTATCTTTTGTTAATTAGCTTGCGTGGTAAATAGTGCCTTGAATTGATTATAGACACCAACCAAACAGTGCCAGTCTCTTAGGCTGAAAAGCCATATAGACAGAATTAATACTACTAGGAACTTTATTAAGATTTAACATAAACATGCCATTATTATAGTATCCGAAACCAATAAATACACCATGTCTTGATAAGATATACTTATCAGATTCATAGAATTGCTTGTAGCCACACTTATTCAACACGGGGCCGGACATAAGGTTCTTCCTAAGCCCCAGTACATACACAACATTAAATAAAGTAATTGTTTTTCCAGAACTAAATTCTATTACAACATTTCCACGTCCAAGTATTGGTTTGGTTGACTCGTCGCCCATATGAAGAACGGATCCATCTTCTACCAGATGAAAGGTATCAAACCAGCAATGATCCTTACATGCATGACAAGTTGCACCCGAGTCAATCCACCAAGCAATTTCATCATCCTGTACATAACATATTTCATAAATATGTGATACATAATTTTTAACAGGAATTATAACATGGCCAGAAATCAGACCTTGTTGTGGACTTGGATCCTTAGACCCTTGTCCCGATCCAGAAGTGCTTACACCATTGTTCTTCTTAACCCGAAAATCCTTCTTGAAATGACCAGGTTTTCCACACTTCCAACACGCCATCTTAGACTTTTTGTTGGAATCATTCTTTTTCTCATGGAATTTCCTTTTGTTACCCTTGGAGTTTTTGTTGTTCTTATCATCTTCAACCATATTCACAGAAGATGATCCAGCAATATCTTTACCCTTGCCTTTCCCACTTTATTCCATCCTAAGAGTTTCCTTTATGCGGAAGTGGCTTCCAAGTTGTACGAGAGACAACTTATCCTTGTTGTGTTTTAACATGTGTTTGAAATCCTTCCATGATGGTTGAAGTTTGTCTATGATACTAGACATCAAGATACACTCGTCCATGAACAAACCATGTTGAGTGTATTGTCCTAGAATTTGAAAGAGTTCGTGATATTGTTCCCTCACAGACCTTGAATCAACCATTCTGTAATTGTTAAAATTACTGACAAGAAACTTCTTACCAGAAGTATCTTCTGCCATGTATTTGGCTTCAAGTTGATCCCATAACTCCTTTGCCGATTCCACGTTTTGGTATACGTCAAATAAAGCATCCGACATACCGTTCAAGATGTGCCCTCAACATATGTAATCGTCGTTGTCCTACTTGCATCGTTTCCTTGTCTGTTCCAGCGTCTCCTCTTCAACAAACTCTGGTCTGGGGGTACTCAGAACATACGCAACCTTCAAAGTTGTGAGAAGGAAATGCATCTTCTTCTGCCAACGCCTAAAGTCACTGCCCTCGAACTTGTCCAACTTTCCAAACTTTGTCATCATATCTTTCATAGAATCCGCCATGATTAAAACCAAAAAATACTTCAATCTTTGATAGAAATTCGGTGCGTTTGTGGGTGGGTTATAATCAAACTATCCTGATATATTCTCTGAATTGTGTATACATTACTTTCAGATTGAAGTATTTCGACCCTATATGCCTCGGGTATTATAAAATTCTCAATTGGATAATTTAGAGAATTATACTTTGTCTCTAAGGAATGAGAGATCAAAGCAATACAAAGAAAGTTGTTATGAATATTTTGTTTGGAAGAGATCAAAACTGTTAATATAACCCAACCGATAGTTGGTTACTTTTGGTTAATGGCGGTTGGCAGGAAGGGACATAACTATTGGTAAAAGTTGTGACTTTTGGTGAAAAACCAGTTAGATGGGAAACACATAGTCCATTTTGAATACTAGATATACCGTTTGGGCCGAGGCGCTGCCTCGCACCCCGCGAGGGGTGGCCTCTCCTCGACCCCCACCCACTGAGGGACCCCAGCAAGGGGCGCTGCCCCTTGACCCCCGTACTTTGTTGTGGCGGCATCAAGCTAGCTAGACCGAGTGTGTACCCTGCACCTCCTGACTCGACTGTAAGCTAAACCTGATTAAGCCCTTGATCTCAAGTAAATCATAATTACATAAAATATAAGTGACTGTTATCCCAAATACTTAACCCATACACAACAATAAGCAATACCAAATAAGCAAAAATAGAGAAAAACTAGAGAGAGAAACTAAAGAGAGAAACAAAGGATGGAAGATTAGATTAGAGAGAGAAAGTAGAGGTGGATGATTACACATACAAGAAATGATAACCAACACCCTATCCATGTATGAAGAGGGTCCTATTTATACCCCAAGGCCACCATGGGCTCGTGGGCTTTCTATCTTGGGTCGGGCTTGGCTTATCTTGGGCTTTGAGCCCGAAACACCGACAATATTAGATTAAAATCCAAGCCCGTCAAACCCGAATAGCCTATTACATTACAAGAATAACTTTGACTAGTAAGACCGATAACATTCTTGTTCGACTTATATAAAATTAAGGCTAACAATCTCCCCCAATGTTGAGGTCTTATTTGATCTCCTCAACGTTGACGTTCTTGATGGAGGTTATCTTGATTTGACTTTATCTTCCCCACTGTTGAAGATATGACGTTTGAGCTTTTGCCTTCTTTGGTTTTGTCTTTGTCTTTTCTTGTTTGTAATGGCTTTGTTCATGCACGCTTAAGACGACCGATAACATTCTTTCGGTGTCGTATATGTGATCTAGATCTTGAGCCTTCATGTTTTGACTTTGAGTTCTTGAGATCTTTCATCTTGCATCATCTTTTTGACTTGAATCATCTTGATTTG
>BQNB010056101.1:0-33576 GCA_026074375.1 Tanacetum coccineum | reverse complement strand
ATATACAGTGTGGACCGAACGAGTGTCAGTGTAGAGTGAACCGATCGAGTGATATACAGTGTGGACCGAACGAGTGTCAGTGTAGAGTGAACCGATCGAGTGATTTGTAATACGGACCGAACGAATGAATGACTATGAGGACCGAACGAGTGAATGACTATGAGGACCGAACGAATGAATATCTATAAGGACCGAACGAGTAATCCAACTCATGGACCGATCGAGTGTAAAATGAATGGAAACAGATCTAGTGCATAATTGTGTGAGTCAAACCAATAAGTTTATAGTGTGATCCAATTGAGTGCTAAAGTGTTAGAAGCATAACCAATTTTTTTGACATAACACACTTAAGATCAGATTTTTTCAAGTTGAGGTTAAATTAAACAAGTCTCTTAGTTGAAAATAGACATTAAAAGCTTGACAGAACCAAGGTTAACTACATTCAACTTAGTTGTTACAATAGGTGTCTTTGTCTCATACGCTATTTGTCTATCTAAGATGATTGATCTTAAAAGTGCTAAAAGTCATAAAGGTTCTCATGTATGAATGATTGTGTCTCATTATAAACTGTACTCACTCTTTTTTAAACAGACCCATGGAAATCTCAATAGCAGATCAAATTGCTTTGGATGATGCTTTAGTTGCTCCTGCCAACCGACTTAAGATTGGTAAATGTAATCTTCGATTAAGCTCAGATGTCACATCAAAGGAAGCAACTCTTCAAGTAGGATTCTAAGTTTCTGCTGATGTTCCAGAGATCTATATGCAAGAATTCTGGGCCTCTGCTTATATTCATAACTGATCTGTCAGATTCAAGATGAATAACAAAAAGCACATTCTCAATCTTGATCAATTCAGAGACATTCTTCAAATTTGCCCTAAAGTCGGTAATAAGAAGTTTGAAGAACCACCTCTTGAGAAGGAGATTCTCGCATTTCTAGCCAGTCTTGGTCACTCTGGAGAAATAAGGAAGATCACTGATGTTAATGTCAATAAGCTGCATCAACCCTGTAGATCATTTGCTGCTATCATCAACAAATGTCTCAGTGGTAAACCACCCTACGACAGTCTTCGTCTTTCTCAAGCTCAAATCTTATGGGGAATGTACAATAACAAGAAGGTTGATTATGCATATCTTCTGTGGGAGGACTTCATTTACCAGATTGAGAACAAGAATACGAAGAAGGGCAATGCGATGTACTATCCTCGTTTTACCAAACTAATCATCAACTTTGTCATGGCTAAAGACCCTTCAATTCCTCGAAGAAACAAGGTTAATTGGCACTATGCCAGAGATGACCCAATGTTCACGACAATCAATGTCATCTCAAGGAATGAAGACACTCAGCTGTAAGGGACTATCTTACCAGCAAAGTTAATAAACGAGGACATCCGCAACTCTGAATCATACAAAGAGTATTATGCTATTGCTTTAGGAAAGATTCCTCTAAAGACAAAAGCAAGTAAGAAGAAAGTTGATTCTGATGCAACCACTAAGCAGAAGCCTCCTACAGCCCACAAAGAAAAGAAAGGCAAGAAGACTGGAAAAGGAAAGCAGAAGGCTAAAGAGTTAGAGACTATCTCTGAGGCGATTTTGACAGAAGCTGAGCAACTCAAGATAATCACCAAGAGAAGCCATAAAGAGACTTACAACTCTCATGCCAACGGGTCTGGTGCAGATGAAGGAAATGGTGTTTCACCAAGGGTTCTCGATGCACCTGATTATGACTCAGATGATGATATCTCCTGGAAGTCGAGTGAAAATGATCAAGATGAAGATAAAAATGAAGATGACACCTTCGATCCTATAGTTTATACACCCTCTCATGTTTCATCCTCAGATGATGAAGACAGTGACAATGAAGTTGAAGGGGTGGATGTTGAAGGAGAAAAGTCGGATGAAGATGCTACATATGTAGAGGACCAAGGCAATGAGGCGGACAGAGATACCAATGCCAATCTTGAAGGAAGAGATGATGTACAGGCATATGTTGTATTGCCCCAAGTTCAAGCAACCTAGGAAATTGAAGACACTCATGTGACCCTAACTCCGGTAAATCCTGATGGTCAACAATAAAGTTCTTCGGTATCATCTGGCTTCGTCTCCAACATGCTAAATCCAAATCAAGATACCGGTGTTGATGCTATATTTAGACATAATGCTGAAGCTACCTCTCTAGTAAATATTCCTGTCACTGCCATTGCGGAGCCATCTTTCTTTGCACCAACCAATCGTCCTCCAACACCGACTCCTTTCTTCACTCAAATACAACAACCACCAATCCTGACACCGGCTACTACTCCAAGCTCTTCACTTCAAAATCTTCATGACTTTGGTTTGTTGTTTGGTTTTGATTACAGACTAAAAGCTTTAGAAGACAACTTCTCGAAATTCAAACAAACAAATCAATATGCTGAAGCAATCTCTTCCATTCCTGGCATCATTGACCAGTACCTGGCAAATAAAATGAAGGAAGCAGTAGATGTTGCAGTCCAACTGAAGTCTGATAGAATTCGAGAGGAGGCTCAAGCTGAAAATCAACAATTCCCTGATTCAATCGATGAAGGAATGAAGAAAGTAATCAAGGAACAAGTCAAGAGTGAAGTCTCGAAGATCACACCAAAAATTGAGATGTTAGTGAACGAACAACTCAAGTCTGAGGTTCTGATACGATCTTCAAAGGAAGCCAAGATGTCTCATGCTGTAGCTACTAATCTTTCGGAACTAGAGCTGAAAAAGATCTTAATTGACAAGATGGAAGCTAACAAATCTATCAACATGTTCGACATCCAAAGGCAGCTCTACAAGGCATTAGTTGATGCGTATGAAGCCGACAAAATTCTGCTAGATACTTATGGAGATACGGTCACAATAAAAAGACCTCGAGACGGAGCAGATGATGATCAAGAACCCTCCGCTGGAACAGACCAGGGGTCCAAAAGAAGAAGGTCAGGAAAAGAACCTGAATATACCAGTGCTCCAAGAGAAAAGACAACTACGACAGCAGGAAAGACTACTACAGGTTCTAAGACTCATAGGCAATCTGCTAGCCAATCTGCTCCAGTAGAGGAAACTATGCAATCTACAGATGTCTTTGAAGTACCTGCACATCAGGAGTTTGAAACAGGTGTCCATGATGAACAAACGAAAGAAGAGGTCCATCCTCTTCTTGACTGGTTTCAACAACCTAAACGACTACCGTCTCCTGATCATGCATGGAACAAGTCTGTACCTGTTGTTCATGAATCCGTCCAACCGTGGCTAAGCAATCTGGTAAGAAGACAAGACCCTCGAGAGTCATTCGATGAGCTAACAGACACAACATTTGACTTCTCAGCTTTTGTGATGAACCGGCTAAATGTTACAACACTAACACCTGAATTGTTAGCAGGTCCAACATTTGAGCTGATGAAAGGAACATGCAAGAGCTTGACTGAACTTGAATACTTTTGTGAAGAAGTCTACAAAGCCACAACAGAAAAATTGGACTGAATCAACCCCGAAGGCCGTCAATATCCTCATGATCTGCGAAAGCCACTACCGTTGTATAACAACCCAAGAATTTTCATCAAATACAAAACCTATTTTTCTATTATCACAATTGTACGGGGAAATTTTTCGCTTTATTACATTAGTTGTATTGTCAATATCTCAGTATGTCATGTAACTTACATAACTAAAGTAGACGAGCTCACGCAACCTATCTATAGACATCCTGTATTCATATATGTCAAGCAAATATCATAAAATGTCAAGTCAATATCTTAATATGCTTATTACAAAGTACATTATTTCTATAATGTACCATTTGCAACGTTATATCAAAACGGGCTTTAAACCGTTATCGTATACCTCTAAACCCTAATTTCATGAAGGGTTAATATCTAAAGTGAATATACAAGCTACTAAAGCATATGTACAAGTAATATAACATCTCATTTGAAATATAAACTCCCTCTAAGTCAAGTACAAGTCTTATAAAGCACAATGTACAAATCATGAAGCATGAACTCCAAAATAGCCGTTTTACCTCCGTTTTCATTCTAGTTTCTTCATCACCACTTGTGTACAAGCTACTACACTCAATGTACAATGTGTAAACCCTAATTATTCTATTCATAAGCTTTCATACACATTTTTACACTCAAAACCCTAATTCAAAAGTCAGAAACCCTAACCCGAGCAAAATAGTAAATCATGACCCGTTTCTTGGTTTTTATCCATCATAACCCCAAACCAACACTCAAATAAGTTGTAATAACTTAAATTACAACATTAACAATCATATCCTATCATCATTTCATCATTTCAACAACAATATTCAAGAATTAAACCCAGAAAACCCTAATCTAGTTTTAACCCTAAAACCTAAAACTAGGCCCTAGTTCAGAATCGGATCAGTCTATAAAACATAGGATCTGAGAAATATCAATAGGATCTGGATATTAAGTGAAAACACTAGGTTGTAGCCCTATGTCTTGTGATCATTTTGCCGGTGGAATCAACCCGATTCGACGTCGGATGAATTAGTTACAGCCGAAATGGCAAAGGTACGCAGATTCTGCACACCTGTAGTAAATGGCTATTATCTCTAAATTTTTCTATAGTAACCCTCAAATATGTAAAACTAAACGTTGTAGAGGACTCAAATATCTAACAATGCTCGGTGGTTTGAGCTTCAACGGAATTACGGTTTGTAAATGGCAACCATTTTACCGAGACTGATGTTGGCTGTCCAAAAACAGCCATGTATAAATCAAACCAAACACCCCTAAAACGTCTAGAACCACCTCCACCTTGCATTCTAGCCTTCATTACTCATCCCCTAGCCTCTCCACATCACCCCCCATGTGTCCTAACCTGGTTATCAAAGTTTCTTGGCCTCTAAGTGTTGCTAACACTATAAATAGGAGCACATATACTTCATTCTAACTCATCCCCCACTTCTTCTTTCTATAACCCAATTGAGCAAACATTCTCTGCTCCATATGATCCTAGGATCATATAAGAAGATCAAGCAAGCGAAGCTTTGAAGATTTGAAGCCCCGGGAACAAGATACAAGGCGTACGAGTGGAAATACTACCCGAAACGACCCATTTCCACCATTTTTGCTCCTTGAAGCTCAAACCCAGGTTTTGAATGTTCTACTTCTGCTACTACACCCTTATAATGTTCATATGATCCTAAATATACTCTTGTTAAAGTTTCATAACTCAATTCATGCTCATTTTCCATTTTGATCCAAAACCGTACACCCGAAACCCTAATTTTATGTTTTTCTTAAAACTAAATGTTATAATGATTAAATATTGTTATAATCTATCCTAGCATGCTTAACTAATGTTAAAATAACCACTTTATTGATTAATTAAGGAATTTGAACTTAAAACCCGCGCGTATACGTTTTGTATAACACCCTGTGTTTTCAAATCATTGACGACGTCGATAAATCTATTATGTATCTTTTGTATTGTACGCGTTTGTTTTAAATCATAAACGTTAAGCTAAATCGCGTAGGCTAAAAATTAGCGTTCAATGTAAACGGGCATCAAACAATTAAATGTTTGCATCAAGCAAGGGTTAAGTAATTATTTTGAGGATAATTATTAACTTTGTTCATTTTATTTTTATTGGTTGCGTAAAGTGATTACGTTTCGCAATAAAATGAGTTTAGGCACTCCCGGAACCACCAAAACTTTTCTACGCTTTAACAAATACCCATATTTATACCCAATACTCAAATTTTACAAAAATATATCATTTATGTCTCTATATGGCCGGATTTAAAGAGTTATATACAAGAAAAATGAAAGAAATCTTGCAACTAGGTCTTTATACATCACCTTTGCATTAAAGATAGCCATACCATGTTTCATATTGACCAACTAGTCTTCCTTAAGACCATGAGACTTGTCTAAGACTACTATTGCACCTTTTTGACCAAGACTTCTCATATAATGCAAGTAACACAAGAGAGATAACACATACACATTGATAAGGTCGTCAGCTTTCATTTTGGAATATTTATTAACATTCAC
This sequence comes from Tanacetum coccineum, assembly GCA_026074375.1. Classification (NCBI taxonomy): domain Eukaryota; kingdom Viridiplantae; phylum Streptophyta; class Magnoliopsida; order Asterales; family Asteraceae; genus Tanacetum; species Tanacetum coccineum. Next base: position 27,536 of record BQNB010056101.1, on the reverse strand, counting down.
AATCATTGAGATTTCAGAGCCCGCTTTATACTCGATTACATGTTTTTTAAAACCCGCGAGGGGATACATGCTTGTTAACAAAAACTCCATTTACATACTCGTTTATCTTATAACAATGTGATTACTTTTCAAAGACTTAATGAGTTCATAATCTCACATGCTTTATAAACCTGTGATATCTACTGTAAACCATGAATGCAAGTGTTCTCTAAACTATATGCTACCCTGATATATTATTGCCTAAATACATGAAAGTATCTCTTAGGGTAATAACTCCTAATATCTCTTTGGGTAATATCTCCCAATATCTCTTTGGGTAATATCTCCCAATATATCTTTGGGTAGTATCTCCTAATATCTCTTTGGGTAATATCTCCCAATATCTCTTTGGATAGTAGATCGAAGTATCCCTTAGGGTAGTGACTCCTAATATATCTCCTGGTAAAAGTTCCTGGTTCTATTGAGTTTAAATATGTGATTCATAAGCTTAGGGCAATAATACTGTTTTTTATAATAATTATACTCATTACAGTTATTACCACTTATGGGTGAATAACAGCATAATTTCAACCATTTTATTATAAACCTATGAATTTCAGTCAACCTTTGTGTTGACCCTTTTTATGCATGTGTATCTCAGGTAAATGAGCAACTTATGGCATGGAGTGGCATGTACTCGAAGATGGTAAAACTTGTTAGCATATACATTTTATTTTCTAGATTTTGGACCTACCTGGTAAAACTCTGATTTGAAATGAATGATAACGTATCTTTTGAACAAACGTCTCTTTGGGCCGTTTACTATGATTATGATTTTTGTATCCATGAAGTAATATCCCAGATTAGCTTTCCGTTGCTATATTGTAAAAATGAGGGTGTTACAGATTGGTATCAGCGCCATGGTTATAGAGAACCAGGTCAAAACCTTAACTATAACCACATTTTCTTTTCTAGCCTTCAAAGTCCTCCATGCCACCTATAAACATTCCCAATAACAATATGTAAATGATACAATCTATTATACTATTACATAAATAACTTATGTTATTTACAATTAGGTTGTTAACAGAACGATGTCTTCTCCCAACCACTCTACTTCCGATATTAAGGATGCTTTTTCCTCTATGAATATTCTTAACTATACTTCGGTCTCATCAGATTATTTCCCAGCTTCATTGGGAAGCAATTCTTTTAACTCTTCGGAAAACTCTAACGATAATATGATTCCACCGGTATTCTTATCTTTCTACAATAATACTTATTTGAAGGACGTACAAGCATTGTATTCTAAGGAATTACATATTTCATCACCAGATCCTATTGCTTCACCAGCTATTTTGACTCCATCTCTGGTATTACCACCATCATTACTATTTGATCCTAAATATTTCTTTGTTCCTGAAGAACTATTACCACCTAAGAAGCGAATCCATTCCCCATCTTCTTCCTCAACTACGTTATCTAATTCATCTCGGAATCAAACTTGTAATTTGGTATCACCATCCTTCTCAGTTTCTACTTCTACCCCACCTCAAGTATTTGAAATAGGAAAATGTTCAGATAAGATGTATCTGAAACATCATGAGAAACAAGTTGAAGATATCTTGAATTATTTAGATGAACTCCATCTTCACCGCATTGAGAGAATGGAAGAAGAACGTACTAATGGTAACGAACTAAAGACCGAACTTAAGAGAATCCGCACTCAGATTATCAGACTTCAAAAGAAGCGGTTAGGGCAAAAGGATAAGATTGCCTTTGCTCATTACAGAATTTCCGATCTTGAACAAATCATTGAGAAAATCCAAGCTCATAACCAAATGATCAAGGAAGATCTTAAGGATGTCATCTACCTGTTCGAAAATAATCAAACGCTAGACTATTTATAGCTTATCCTAGCCATAGAGATGTGTGGTATAAATAAAAACCTGTTAAATCTTGACTGTGTACAGTACGAATGCAAGTTATTTATAAAGCAATCCCGTCTGTATCTTATGGTTTCCACTTTGTCGCTCTTTCATCATCAATTTCACTAATTAGCATCATTATCTCCGTCCTTCAGAAATCTACCATAACCCCAAGTTGCTTAAACGTCCAAAAAAGCATTTTCTCTGTAAGCAGTTTACGCATCACAATTTCTTTCAATATTACCTACGAAAACTTTTGATGTCATTCTTAACTACGCATTATCTAGTTTGAAAGAATGCCTCACAAAAGGACATCAACATCCAAAACACCATCATAACTTTGGATGCCATCCGGCAACTGATTGCTGATTTTACTGCAGCCCTAGAAGCACAGACTGCTGCCATGGCAAGTGCTAGCAATCCCAATAGGAACACTGGACCTAGAGAAATTTCTGTCGCAAAAAGAGGAAACTACAAAGAATTCATAAACTGTCAACCTTTCTACTTCAATGGTACGGGAAGGACTGTTGTACCTCAATCCCTGGTTTGAACTACTGAATCAGTATTTTCTCGGAGCAGTGTGCCGAGGAAGACAGATGAATTTGCTACTGGTACTATTAACTGATGATTGCCTTGTCCCTGGTGGAATGCATATGCCCAGCCTATGGGAATAGAGCAAGCTAATCAAATCACCTGACTAGTTAAAAAAGCTTCCTGAACGAACCAAGTATTAATCTCTCGAACTGAGACAGAAAATGGAAGATGAATTTTATGGTCTAACTGTAAATGGAAGTGATCTCAAGACTTATATTAGAAGATTCCAGGAATTAGCCGTTTTATGCCCGAATATGGTACCAAACACCGAGAAACTTATGGAAGCTTTCATCGGGGGACTGCCGCAAAGCATTGAAGGAAACGTTACTGCTTCAAAACCTCAGACTCTGGAAGAAGCCACCAACATAGCTCACAGGCTAATGGACCAAATAATAAAGCGTAATTCTGTGCAAGAAACCAATGATCACAAACGAAAGTTTGATGATAGAAGGAACACCACCAACAACAACAACTATTCCAATAATCGTGACAAAGACAACTACCCCAATGATCGCAACAACAATAACCACTCCAACAATCACATCAACAAAAATAACTACCCAGATAACCATAACAATAACAACCGCAACAATGATTACCATCACCAGCAAAATAGAAGACAAGAACCTGTTAGGACTTATCCTCCCAAAAAATACCATGGAAACCTTCCTTTATGTACAAGATGCACCCTACATCACACAGGAGTTTGCACTGTCAAGTGTCGGACTTGCAACAAAGTGGGTCATTTGACCAGAAACTACAGAGACAAAAGAATCAACCACTGAAAACAACTCTTGAGGATACTTAGGTTCGCCACCAGTTACATATCATCTGAAACCCACTTCATAAACCCCAAACACCAAGCTACAATCCTTGTCATTCATTATTTTATCTAGAATCCTATCCCTAAGACACGTAGCATAAGTATCAATACTCTTAGAGTTTCGGTGATGTAAGATATGTAAAGTTATCCATGAAATAATAAAGTGATGATTCTGTTACATCTTGTTATCTGGTGATATCAAAATTCGACATTATTTGTCAATTCCATCGATTCTATTATGTTCAAACTCTGAATACTCTCCTCATACCTTTGCAACATAAATTATCATCCTTGATTATATGGGCATCAGTATAATCAACATCTCAGTATTATCTAACCATTCTACACATACCATAGCCATGTTTTTTATGCTAGGTAAGACGATTTATGATCATCTTATTGAAATGAATTAGGTCACTTCTTCATTTGAATAAGGAAATTAAAAATCCTCCGAACTATGAATTTAAAAATTCTCAGTTACAAGAGTTAAACGCTCTCTATTGTAAGTGACAAATTATAAATAAGTAGGCTAAGTATATCAACATAATACGTACAAAACAAGTTTCTTTCAATCCATTGTACAAACAATCCTTTAAACAGTTTCTTAATTACCTTCAATATCTATTCATTTCCAAATCTGTATCTCACGTGATTAGCAACTCTCTTACAAATTCATAATCATTCCTTGACATTACTCATTCCATGATCTCCGTATTCTAAAATTTTCTGTTATATTCTGCAACATAATAACAAGGAAACACACAAGAATCTATACAATGTCAAATGATTTCAATATCACTAGGTATGAAAATTTTGACAAAGACTGTGATAGCATTCTTTATTCGAATGGGGGGGGGGGGGGGGGGGGGGGGGGGTTGACTTTAAAGTTATGAATAACGATCTTTACGATCGCAATAGCACAGCAGAAGCATGGTAGGCCTATAACCCACAGGTTTCGTAAATCAAGTATTTCATCCACCTAGGTTCTATCAGGATCTGAAGAAATTATATTGGCTGCCATCAAGAGGTGTATTCTTGAAAATAAGTAGACGTGTGAAAGGAGGTAATTATAATTTTGGTGTACAACATAATTATAAATACATCACACACGTGGACTTGTGACCTTGATTAACCTAACATAAAAATCAAATTCATACCCAGTACCTACATCTATTCACTATAACTTTCAATTAAATCTCGGGACGAGATTTCTGTAAGGGGTGGAGACTATAACAACCCAAGAATTTTCATCAACTTATTTTACTATGATCACAATTGTACGGGGAAATTTTTCGCTTTATTACATTACTTGCATTGTCAATATCAAGTATGTCAGTAACTTACCTAACCTAAAGTAAGACGACTCACGCAACCTTCTAAGGCCATTCTATCTTTAGAGTATGTCAAGCAACATCATAACATTCCAATTCAATATCATCATAACCTTATTACAAAGTTCAATATTCCATAATGTACCATTCGTAACGTTATATCAAAACGAGCTTTAAACCGTTATCGTATACCTCTAAACCCTAATTGTAACACCCCTAAATTAGGTCGCAGCGGAATAAGGGTCCGGGGCGTGTTACTTCATAGATCAATAACACAAATATATATAGAACGACCCAAAAAGTCTGTTTTAAAACTGATACATTGGAATTTAACAAATCTTAATACAAATAGCCCGAAGCTTTAAACTTGTTCCTGATTATTATTACAAAGTTTCTATACTGGTTTCACAACACTGAGTTTTCCCAACATAATACAACCATATCTTTAACATGACTGTCCCAAAACAAAATCACGCAAAGTATCCTTGGCACTTATCCTTACTGATCTCCTGAAAAACATTTGTTTAAAACGTCAACAATAATGTTGTGAATCATATGTTGTAAATCATAATATGCGGACCGCCAGACTTTCCCCGTGATAATGCACCACATGCAGACATCAAACAAAACCAGATTACATTTTCCTAGCTCATGACACTGAATGCTCGACGATCTTTCCGTGCAATAAGAATGATATATTGCAATTTCTGCCCCCGATTAGAGTTCAACCCGAAACATCCAAATTCGACATGCTATACTTTCTTCCCGGTGATTGCCTAGTCACCCAAACGGGGAGGTCGTTTCCCCAAATAATCTATCATAACATTCGTCGCATCACAATAATGTAATTAAACAACACAATCTATGCAATTGACAGTTCATGATAAAGGGGCTCAACTTGGGTTATCGCTACTTAGGCAAACATGTAATCAATATAAAATATCCACTTGCGTCCAATTTATAAAACAAAGCATGTTTCCGACCCCATAGTTATAAATCATTGAAATCGTAAAATGTGAGGCTATTACTCGACCTGAGTGAGCAAATACGCAATGCATCACAAATAGTGCGTCACGCAAATTGATCAGATGCAACCTATTTAAATTAAGGTCGTATAAGTACTAATCACATTGAGTAATCTCTACCATGCATAAGTCTATTTAGCTAATCACCATCTAATTGTTTGAGTGAAAGACAAAGTATCAATTGTTAAAACATTTATAAATATCCTGAATAATGTAATTAATTTAATCCTGGTAGTATTAGTTCCCCTGGTAGTTATAGTTATTAACTACTGTAGTAAATTAGTTCCTCCTGATAGTTATAGTTATTACTACGTGGTATATATTAGGTACGCTGGTAGTGGTATTACTACTGGTAGGTATAATTATTTACTCCTGGTATTTATGTTATTACAACTGGTAGTGATATTTAGTTTACTCCTGGTAGTGTTATTAATATGTGGTAGTATATAAGTTACTCATGTAGTGTTATAGTTTCCACTTTTTCTAAGTCTGACCCGACTATAATGACCCACTAAATCACATTCATGACTCGGTTTCTAAAGAGAATTTATGCGAAACGATATTTTGAACAACTTTCCAGTTCATCCGTGAACCGTTAACCCGACCGAAATGGGCGAAAAAGCACTCGCCACAGATCTGATGCAGTGTAATTAATTACCAAAAGCCAGATTTTGCTCCGCCTTACGACCCGTTATCACTCGCTTTAGACTTAAAGGAACCTCGCGGGAAGTAAAAACGACCTTCCGAACGACTTCATGTTTACGCGAAGGCCGAAACGACACGAAAGTTCCGAAATTAACATCTTAAATCCTGACCGAAACCACTAACCTTAACAAATGCTGGATTTTTATACCTCGAATATATACCTCGTTTTCGTTCTAACTTTTTCGTTATTAATTCGTTACAGTTTCATACCTTTTCGGAATCGCGTGAATCATACTACTTATAAAAATATAAAATAATGTGTTATATATAACGAATTTTTTGGACAGAATCATTGAAGTGACCTGTTGAAACCATTTTTTTAACCTTGCTTTTATACCTTACTACTTTTTTGTAGGTTAATCATTTTAACCCAACTTAATATGGTACACATACTTCTCATCCCTTGAACCTGGAATATTTAGCAATATCCTCAACATATATAATATGTGCAACATGATCAAATACAAGTAAAAACTCCATTTTACATTGTTAAAAATCCTACATGGTGATTCCAGCTACAAGAAACTAACATATGCATAAAATGAATATTGAAAGAACATAAAGGGTTCTAGATGACCTTATGGTGTATAATGATGATGATCAATGTAATCTAAACCCTTGTTTAGATAAAAATCCAAAGCTTGCACAATGAAAACCCTAGTTTTCCTAGTGAAACCCTAGCGTCTTTTACTGATAATCTCGTGAATAATGGTTAGCCACTGCTTTGGGATCATCCCTTAGAATATCTTAGGAAGGATGTGCGTAGGATGTATGGGTTAGAAAAAGGGGTCTTTGGTCGTTGGTACATGAGGAGGGAAACAAGGATGAGGGTTTTAAGGCTTTTTCTTGGTCAAACTAGTTAGTCTTGGTACCATAATGATCAAGGTGATGTACATTTGATTTAGCTAGGTTCTTGGTGTGCTTCTTGTCTCCCTAGACCTACATATACACGAAAATAAGGTGAGGGGAGGGGGGAAAATATTTTGGTCTTTTATTTAGTGTATACTTGCATTATTTTGAGGCTACATGAAATGTAGATTAAATACAATGTACAATTTGTACATTGTAGGGTTTGATTTGAATTCTTTCATGAAGAATTTGAATAAATTAATAAATACTTGAAGTTTTACATAAACTTTGAGTATTGGGTACAATTGTGGGTATTTGTTGAAGCGTAGAAATATTTTTGTGGTTTCGGGTATGCTTAAACGTATTTTATCGCGAAACGAATATAATTTGCGTAACCGATAAAAATAAATGAACAATGACCATAATTATTCTCAAAATAATTATTTAATACTTGATTGATGCAAACGTTTAATTGATTGATGCCTGTTTACATTAAACGCTAATTTTTAGCTTACGCGATTTTGCTTAACATTTACGATTTAAAGCAAACGCGTACAATACAAAAGGTACATTGTGGATTTATCGACGTCGTCAATGACTCGAAAACACAGGGTGTTATAGGCATCCCCTAAGAAGATCATTGAATCGGTCCCATGCCTTGTAAAACGTTTCATCAAATTTTCATTTCGAAGATTTGTTGTTTTAGAGGGAGGGAAGAATTTGTTAATGAATTTCGAAACAAGATCATCCTATGTAAGAATCCACATGAACTCAGGACCTCTCCTTGAGTTCCATCGAACTTAATAATGGATTCGCTGTCTCTTCAACCGTTTAAACTTAACTTTAGTTGCGACCTTCCCGGTCTATGATTTCCAAACCGGTTCCCTCAACAAAATGGGTAGAATTATCGTCCAATTTAATGTTCCATCTCAACGTAACTGCTAAGTTTCGTTCGTCATGACACTTTTTCAGATTAGATACAATAGAAACGTATTATGAACCTGCTCAACGCTCTGGAAGTTTTAAGCCTATGTAAGCAACCTCACCACCTTTTCTAACTACCTTGAAAGGTCCAACGAATAGACTAGGGTTAACTTCCCCCCGTTTGCCAAAACGTACGACCCATTTCCAAGGCGTAACTATTAAACAAGAGACTTTAATATTTTATATAATTTAATAAATCAAAGTAAAGGCTCGTCCTTTTGAATTCCATTTGTTTTATCCCGCTTAAGTCAGCGAAACTCATCAGTCGAACACGAGCGGCTAATTGCATCCTTTGCTTTAGATCTGGATGATTCCCTTCTCAGTGTGTCTCTTGAATTATTTTCAGGACCGAGGATTTGAGCTTCCTCCAACTTCAGTCCCAACAAACAGGTGAACGACACTTTCGACCATGACAGTACTTCAAAAGGTTGCGGCCTTGATGCTACGTGATAGCTATTGTTATATTAAAACTCGACAAATTGCAAAAGGTTAACCAAACCTTTTCCAAATCGATTTCGCAAAAGCACGCAACATATCCTCGAAGTTTTGAATGGTCCTCTCGCTTTGCCCGTACTGAGTTATGTGGATGTACGCAATTACATCAAGCCACATTAGTACCCAAAGCGTTCTGAAGTTACCTCCAGAAATAAGAGATGCGAATCTCGTGTCACAACACAAATGATTGAAACTAGTATTCCATGTATACGTGACCATCCTCCTTCCAGGTACATTCCTGAAAGTTAATAATGCGGTACATATTTTAAATTATTTTTGAAAAAAAAAAAATATAAAAAAAAATGAAATTATCCAAGGATCAGTCACTCTCATTGGTTGAATATCGTCAGACTTATGAGAGCCCGGTCCACGATCACCCACATTATGACCTAGTCCCTGGAGACGTCCATAGGAAGCTTTGTGACAAAATCTATAGTGAATGTTGTCCCATTTTACCAATCAGTATCTGGTCTTTACTAACAATCCGAGGCCTTTGATGTTCATATCCTTGAACCTTAGCGACAGTCAAACACTTGCTAAACATAAGGTGGCTATGTCGTTCGCTTTCATGTTGGGCCACCTAATATAGTATCGTCTATCTTTTGGTACATTTTTGTCAAACACCGTATTTATAGAGTAGCTTAGAAATTGTGAGACTCTGCATGAAATTACATCCGCAAATCGCCAAAACAAGGTAACACACTCCAGCTATTGAGGCACAGGGTTCCCATCCGCACGTGTTCCAAACTTTTGTTTCTCTACTCTCTTCAGGAAATATATGCATTTTTCAATCAACATTTCCTCCGAAACATCTTCATAGGTCTAGAATGTTCTCTGGTTTTTTGTGCTTTAGTCATACATTTAAGTAAGTCTGTTTGGGAAAATCCAAGCTAATAGTCATTACAAAGGCTCGAACTTCTTAACTGTGGTTCTCGTTCTTTCTCCCCCTTTCTTTCCGTCCTACGAGGTGAGTGGTTGAAAAGCATCAGCAAAACGACATTTGCTTTCCCCGGGTGATAAAAAAGAAAAAAAAACGAATATCGCAATCTAATTCACTTAAAGCAACTCTAACCAACGCGTTGCCCTCATGTTCTAACTCTTTTTTGATCTAAAAATGTGGTTGCAAACTCTTGTGATCGGTGGAACAGCCGGTACACTTAGTTTCCATATAAATACTGTCTCCAGATCTTGAGAAGCGAACACACTACAGCTCCAAGAAAGTTCCAAAATCATGAGTTGTATAGAATCTTCTCACGAATTTTTAACTACTAGCGATGAAGCATAAGAAATCACTTTTTCCTCTCTGCATCAATACAGCGCCCAAAACCCTTCTTCGAATCATCGCAGTGATGCGATGATATCTTCGCTTCCTCAGGTAACGCCAGGAATTGGTGCACTGCATAACTTTTGTCTTCCAAACAGTTGAAAAGCGCTATCTTGTTATCGCCCCACTCAAACTTGACCTTCTTTCGAGTAAGCCTTAACATTGTTTGTGGCGTATTCTTTAAAACCCATTTAATGAAATACAATTAAGAGAAACCCAGCAAGACCTGAAAAAATGACAATCTCCGATTGGTGGGGACTTAGGAGATGTCCAATCCTTTAATGATTCAATCATATGGAAGGAATCAAATCGTTGGCTGTATCCACATGTAAATTCCTTTTCACTATCGATCCACCTAAACCGATGAACTAGTACTTTGGTGAATCCAAAGATTGCACATATTGGAAAAGCTGGCATACAACTCCCTCCTTCTTAAGCAATTCTAAGAGTTTGCATAAGGTGTTCTTCAATTTCTTCCTTACTTCGAATATATAATATCGTCCAATAAAGATAATCCACGGAAATTAACTAGATATGTTTGGTCACATTATTATACCCAAATAAGATAATTGTTGAAATAGTATATGATATAGTTAACTATGTTCATATATTTAATGATCCCATTCATATAAGGTCCCATGAATATGGCAGTGCGTTTGTCAAAACCAAACGTCATAACTTAAATTGCGTAAATTGGCCGTAATGACGAGTTTTTGAATGGCAGTCTTCGAAATTACTCTGTCTTCTCGTTTCTTTCTTCTCTCTTTGGTATTCTCGAACACTTATAATGTGATAACCTTACTTAGGTCCGATCCTTCCGAGAAGAACACTCGACCCTTGAAAGCTGATCAAATAAATCATACAATTCTCGGAGTGTATAACGTTCTTCACTATCAGTTTGTTTAAATCCTGATAGTCAATGCACATAACCTAATGATCCGTCTTTATCTTCTTGACAAACAGACAGAGCACCCCAAGTGTGAGAACTGGGTCTAATAAAGCCAGTTATCTGACAGCTGCTTTCAGTGCTCAGATAACTAACTCTTTCATCACGAAATGCCGCCAATCATAAGGTGCCCGTGCAACAGGTGCAGCATCCAGGTAACCAAATCAATTTGAAAACTCCATCTTGTCCCTATCAGAGGAAGACCCGTCAAGTCCCAGGAAACACATCGGAAAAAAATGAACTATTGGTACGACCTCAAGTCGCTTCCTCTCCGACGGTCTTGCAACCTCCTAATAGCATTAACAATTGCCAAAAAGATAGGAAATCCATTTTGCATGTACTAACTTTCCTTTCTGCTATTTAGTTTCAACGAAATGAATATTTAATCGTGTCGCATTCCTGATTACATCCATCATACATGTATATTAGTTTTCATCCCCAGGTGAATAGCTGACAATCTTCACCGACAATACACAATGACCGCTTGGTATTTCGCTAACCAATCCATACCGATTATAGCATCGAAACTACAAACTACTGACTACGTACAAAACTTACCAAGTCTCCGGGCATTAAATTTTAATGTTGAATTGTTGGTTTAAAGAATCTCAAATGGCGAGAAAAATTCGATAAAGAATTATCCTAGGCGACTAGTGATGTTGTTCCTCGGCTGTCTCGCTTAAGATTGGAATAAGATTATTCCAACTTTAAGGTATGACGGAGTAAAGGTCTGCTTAGTATAATGGTTACTAATTCGATTTCCAAAAGTAAAACGCGTTTCTATGAATACACACACAAACATGAAATAAGGTGGAAATGGATTTCCCTTGACAAGAGGTATTTAGAGTGACTATAATTATTTTTATTTTTTTTAGTTTAGTGGTTTTAGCACTCAGCAAACGCATGGAACCATCCTGAATATGACACATAGTAAATCAGTCCGCATGTATAATTGAGGACTAACGATGCATTGCTCATTTTCGTCAAAATACGTTATAAATTTCAGTGATATTCGGAGAGTAGTTTGTCAGAGTAAAATAATGAACCTAAGTTTAATATTGACAAAATTCTTCATAATATGATAATTTGATGGATAAGTTTAAATCAACGTAACAACTGAAATTAAGTGGAAATACAACTAGAACTTCTAATGAATAAAAGTCTAAGATAGTTTCAACTTAGGATTTATTTAGGTCAAAGCCGAGACAAACTTTCTCTTTTAATAAGCTTTTGACTCATCTTTGTATATATATAATATATACCATCATAGTAAACGACAACTATAATATGAACACGTATATACATCAAGATAAGCATCTCAGAAGAACTAACTAATTGCAAACAACTTGTGTGTGTGTCATAGAGGATTATTATTTTACGTCTTCTTAGCTGATAGAACTGTAAAATGATCAAAAATGCCCTTGTATGAATTCAATGATTGAAAACGGTATAGTACCATCAAAAACAGTTTGACCTGGTTCTCTATAACCTTTGCGAGAGGCACTTTATACAATCTGGTAATCACCCCTAAATTCGGTCGACAGGGAAAGCTGGAAAAAGGGTCCGGTTCCGTGTTACTTTCATTTAGATAATAGCACAAGATATCTAAGAACACACAAAAGAGTCATTTAAACTGATACATTGGATTTAATAAAAGACTTAATACAAAAGCATATAGCTTTACTTGTCATTGTTAAAATTACAAAAGATGACAATACATTTCTCAAACTATTGGATGCACATAAATCTTAATCGTGCAATCCAATTGCGATCCCTGGCACCTTATGCCTATTGACCATCCTTAAAACATAGCTTAAAACAACAACAAGAAATTTGGTTAATTTCATAAGGTTATAAGTAATTAAATTATGCAGAGGAAGGAGGTAGGGAGAAATCACAAGGAAAAGATGAAGGGAAAAAAAGAGGATGGAGGAGGGGAAAATTGTATGAAGACAAAGGGAATTAAACTAGAAGGTGAAAAATTTTCAAAAATTATATATTAAAATAGAGTTAAAATTCCCGCAAGACATACTTCGTAATACTAAAACAAAGCATGTATTACAAAACCAGATTACATTTACGCCTAAGCTCATGACACTGAACTTCGACGATCCTTTCATACAAAAAATATATATTGCAATTTACGCCGCATCCGATGTCTAACCCTAAACATCCCAAATTCGACATGCTATAACATTCATTCCCAGTGATAGCTAGTCACCCGAACTGGAGGTCGTTCCCAAATAGATCTATTAGAATATCATTCCGCTCACATAAGTAATTTCACCCAACTACAACCTAGCAATTGAGCAGTTCAAAGCCATTACTTAACTGTGTTATCGCAACTAGCAAACATGTAACAATACTTGCGTCCAATTAAAAACAAGAGCATGTTTCTACACCATAATTATAAATCATTGAAATCTTAAAAAAGGTGGGGGTTTATGAACCTCAACCTTTAGATTCGATAATCCAAATAACGTCAGATAAGCGACCACTGTAAAAGATCGAATGCAACCATAAATAATCGAAGGTCCGTATAAGTGATACCATGACGTTTGATAACACACAACATACAAGGTCTATGTAGTTTACATCCATACTATCGAGCGTAGTGTGAGGTATGGAACTAAATGAAGTTTGGCTAACAAAATCAAGAGTCTGTAGTGAACGTATGAGGAGCTAGGACACTTTAAATCGTAAATCCAGCAACTCGATACGCCACCCCGAAGAGGCCTCATTATGAAACTCCCTAGTAATATAGTACTTTGATAACCGCATATAATTCTATATATTTCAATCACCAACTAATGTTTTGGTAAAATTGCGTTTAAAAAGTAAAAAACTGTTTAAAATTATCGTATATATTACAAACTACAAAAACTTTTGCGTTTTTAAGCCCGATTTTAACGTTCATATGCCATCTTTTTCGTATTTTGACCGAGTTATCATAATTTGAACAATTTTCAATAATTTGACCCTCTGATGAACAGTAACTTTTACAGTTCACATTCAAAAGGACTTTTATTTAAATCGTATTTGTTGTCCAAAAACCCGTAATGTGCGTATTTTATCGTTATAGCTTCGATTATATTGAACGATTCTTTTCAAGACGTTCACGTTATTGAAAGTCTCTAATTTTATAGCAACAAAAATGTAAACTTTCTGTCATGAATAGTAACTTTAATAAAAATAGTTTTTTAAAAAAGTATTAATTGTCGTAAACTCGCGAAATTTCATAACATCATTCGATATTAATTGAAAAATTACGATTCTTATCATTTTGGAATCCTAAAAATAGTATTAATTGTTAAAAATACAACTAGCTGTTAGATATAAGTTTTAAAAAAGTTATTTTATAACTCCGTTAATTAACGTATGACATCGTTTTAACAGTAACTTTTTTCGTTATTAATCCGTTTGACAAGATTCTCATTTGTCCTCTTCACTTCTTTCTTTTCTTCTTCTTTTCTTCCTTACTCTTCTTCTTCTTTTCTTCTTCTTTCTGTCTTTCATTTCTTCTTCTTCTTCTTCTTCGTTCCTTCTTTCTTCTTCTTCTTCCACTCTTCTTTCTTCTTCTTTTCTTCTTTCCCCTTCTTCTTTTCTATTCTTACTATCTTTCCTTCTCTTTCTTCTTCTTCTTTCTTTCTTCTTCTACTTACATCTACTTTCTTCATATTCTTCTTCTCTTTCTTCTTCCTTCTTTCTTCTTTCTTTCTTCTCTTCTTTCTTTCTTCGTTTATTTCTTCTCCCTTCTTTCTTCTTTTCTTCTTTTCTTCTTTCTTCCTCTATCTTCTTCTTCTTCCTCTTCTTTCTCTCTTTCTTCTTTCTCTTTCTTCTTCTGTTTCTATCTTTTCTTCTTTCATCTCTTCTTTCTTTCTTCTTCTCTCCTATCTTCGTCTTCTCTTCTTTCTTTTCTTCTTCCTTCTTCTTTTTCTTCTTCTTCTTCCTCTTCTTCTCTTCTTCCTTCTTACTTTCTTTCTTTCTTCTTTTTCATTCTTGTCTTTCTTTCTTCTTCTGTCTTTCTTCTTCTCTTCTTTCTATCTTACTTTCTTTTCTTCTTCTTTTTCTTCATCTTTCTTCTTCTTCTTTCTTCTTTCTTCTATTCTCTTCCTTCTCTTCTTATATATCTTCTTCTATCTCTTCTCTTTCTCTTCTTACTTCTTCTCACTTCTATCTTCTTTCTTTCTTTCTTCCTTCTTCTTCTTTCTCTTTCTCTCTTCTTCTTCTTCTTTCTTCTTCTTCTTCTTACTTCTTCTTCTTCTTCTTCACTTTCTGCACTTTCTTCTCTTTCTTTCTTACTCTTCTTCTCTTTCTTCTCCTTCTTCTTCTTCTTCTTCTTCTTCTTCTTTCTTCTTCTTTCTTCTTCTTTCTTCTTCTTTCTTCTTCTTTCTTCTTCTTTCTTCTTCTTCTTCTTCTTATTTCTTCGTTCTTCTTCTTTTCTTCTTTTCTGTCTTTCTTCTTCCCTTCTCTTCTTTCTCTTTCCTTCTTCTTCTTCTTCTTCTTCTTCTTTCTTCTTCTTTCTCTTTCTTCTTCTTCTTCTTCTTCTTCTTCTTCTTCTTCTTCTTCTTGCTCTTTCTTCTTCTTTCCCTTCTTAGTCTTCTTCTTCTTTCGTCTTATTCTTTCGTTATTCTTTTTCTTCGTCTTACTTCTTCTTATTTTCCTTTTCTTTCTTCTTCTTCTTTGCGTACTACTTCTTCTTTCTTATATCTTCCTTCTTCTTCTTTCGTTCTTCGTTTTTTCTTCTTCTTCTTCTTTCTTCTTCTTCTTACTTCTTCTTCTTCTTCTTCTTTCTTACGGACTTCTTCTTTCTTTCTTCTTATGTTTTTTTCTTCCTTCTCTCTTTTCTTCTCTTTCTTCCTTTCTGCTTCATTCTTCTTCTTCTTCTTTCTTCTTCTTCTTCTTCTCATTCTTATGATATTCTACTTCTTCTTCTTCTCATTGTCACTTTCTCGTCTTTCACTTTTTCTTCTTATTCTTTCATTTCTTCTTCTTTCTTCTCTCTTTCTTCTTCTTCTTCATTCCTATTCTTCTTCCTCTTCTTCTCTTTCTTCTTTTCTTCTTTCTTCTTTCTTCATATCTTCTTCTTTCTATTTTCTTTCTTTCTTTCTTTTTCTTTTCTTTTTTTCTGTCTTGTCTTCTTGGTCTTCCTTCTTTCTCGTCTTCTTCTATCTTCTTCTTCCCTTTCGGATCGAGTCGTGAAATGTATTATCTTATAAAAACATAAAATAAGCATATTTTTATAAAACTTTTGGACAGAATGTTTAAATAACTTTCATAAGTCCATTATTTGCCTAGTTTTTATGTTATTTAACTTATATTATAATTGATTTAATAAAATTTTATTATATTTATCAATTTTATATATTTAATTATATTTATTTATATATATTTTTTTTATTTATTATTAATTTTAATTTAATATTTATTATTTATTTTGATTTTTTTATTAATAATTATATTGTTATTAATAAGAAAATGAATTTAATCATTAATTATATTTAATTATTTTTATTTTTGTTATAGTACCATAGTATTAATTTTAATATGATTAAAATAAAATAGTAATTCAATTTATAATAGTTTTTTTAATTAATATAATTAAGTTTAATTTTTTTAAAATATTATATTTTAATAATTAATATTTTTTTTTTAATAAACCACTTAATAACTTTTACAGTAATACCATAAGTAATACAAACTCTCATCATGATATAAAAATATTTTATTTTAAACATATTTTAATGATCAATAACATTACTAATAGGTCCATTAATTAACCTTAACATTCATAATTGTATTTCTATTATCAGAAAACATATTTAAGAAACTTTTATAAACCCTAAATAACATCAACACTTTATGCTTAAATAAGATTGTAAAAAACTTAGAACTATTTATAACTTCCATATTGCTAACCATACAACATGTGTATAAGATCATAAATACAATATTTACAAGAAAAATCCAGTTTACTAAGTAAACAATAACCAAATGGTGATTTTCACTATAAAAACATCACTATATATAATCATATAAATGAAAAGTTAAGGGCTTTAAGATAACTTAATGAATGATGTAGGACGATGACACATAAAGATCTGTAACCCTTGTTTAAGGAGAGGTTGAGGGAGAGGAGAAGAGCTAGAGACGCTGATTTAGAGGCGAGAGGGAGTGTAGGTGATTGCAGCTAAGGGACAATATGATCTAATAAATATAGGTTGTTGGGTAGAGGTATCGGGGAGGGAGCGGAGGCATTAGTGGGGATAGAGATGCTTGAAGGATCGGCAGTTTTGCTGGCAAATTTCCCCAAAACTTAATAACTCGTTTCCGTTTCGCCATTTATGATGTCCAACAAAAAAACTATTAAACCCAAGATAAATAACCAAGAAAACCCCCAATTTCCAAATGAAAAAACCCAAATCATTATTACTTTTCATTTCTTCAACACTTGTAAAAAATTAATCTAAAAGTCTTATTTTCAAAATACTTTTGAGGTATATTAGATAAGATATGAATGTATGTAAATAGGATATATACGTATTATGCAATGTAGGTTAAGAATGTGTGTTTAGAGCGCCGTGAGTTAAGAGGAAAAAGAGAGGGAATTTATGATTTGAATATAAGCTAAGTAGAAAGCAATTAGTGTTTCTATCTCTTTGTAAATATTGGAGTTATATAAAAGTGAATGTACTAGTCAAGAAAGGTTCATCAAGTGATTCCAAGAGTGGGGGAAAAACGTGGTGTGACAAAGGGGAGCGTAAACAAGGATGAGGTTATTAAAGAGCATTTTCTTTGTTCCAAGTATAGAAATTCCATGGAACCATAATGATCAAGGGAAGAAAGGACTGTCCTTGATATAGCTATGTTTACATTGTGGAAGAGCTTCGTAGTTTTTTGTATACTCCTCCCTATGGATTTATATTAGTTGCCATTTTCCTACATAATACACTAAAATAAGGTGAGGGGAGGGGAGAAAAAAATATTTTGGTCATTTATTTAGTGTATACTTGCAATATTTTGAGGCTACATGAAATTAAGAATAAATACAATGTACAATTGTACATTGAAGTTTTGATTTGAATTCATTCATGAAAATTTGAATAAATTAATCAATAACTTTTGAAGTTTTACATAAACTTTTGAGTATTTGGGTACAATTGTGGGTATTAGTATAAGCGTAGAAATTATTTATTTTTGTTACCAGTTAGCATAAACGAATTTTAACGAGAAACGAATAATAATATGCGTACCGATAAAAAATAAATGAACAATGACCAAAATTATTCTCAAAATAATTATTTAAATACTTGATTGATGGCCAACGATTTAAATTGATGATTCTTTTACATAAACGCTAATTTTTTTAATAGCTTTACGCGATTTTGCTTAACCTTTACGATTTGAAGCAAACGCGTACAATACAAAAGTTACATTGTGGATTTATCGACGTCGTCAATGACTCAAAAACACAGGGTGTTATAATGCTAGAAAAAGTCACATTACACATATTTTACGTAAACCAAACCAATGTTAATATCGGTTTACGTTTAAAGTTGTTTTCTAGTTTACGCGATATAACCTAACGGTTATACGTAAAAGTAAATATGTAAACGTTCAAAGTAGATAGTTTTGAGTTTATAGACAAGTATTAACCTAGAAAATATGAGTTATCTCAGTCTCCCCCCCGTTAAAAAAAGAATTCATTCCTAGGAATTTAGTTAACGTTGGCTGCCGAGTGGTGTCGGTGAAGGATGTGAGGTTATTTGCTATGGAATTGTCTTCACTGCTCCTCAATAAACTCCAAACCTCTTCTCTAGAGTTTTAATAAACCTTAATGATTGGAATGCGGCTTTGCTTTTCAACCGTTGACCACTCGTCCCATAAACTCGTACGGCTCTTCAAGAAAATAGAAGCTCTCGTCAATATTGATTCTCTTCTAAATGAAATGATGAGTGATTACATACGGACAAACAAATTCTTTAGATGTGACACATGGAACATTCTGAACCTGCTATAAGTTTTTTGTGGAATGCTCGAGCAATGTAAAGCTACGTGACCAACTTTGGCTAAAACCTTGAATGTTCCAATAATCTATCGGGTTCAACTTTCCTCATTGCTCAAAACGTAATCACCCTTTCCAATGTGAAAAAATAAAAGAAAAAAAAATAAAGAACAAAAAAAAAATGAAATAGTGTAAAATCACAAAATAAATCAACCATAATTAATCGCAAATAGCCAACAACAAAATAACACCCCCACACATTAAACAAATATCCACCCTCAACAGCCCACCCTCCTACCCCACCCCATTCAACCACCACTAACCACCCCCCCCCCCAATCTCCCATGCCACATCCCCCCGCTCCGCACCTCAACCCCCCTGCCCACCACTCACCTCCCACTGCCCTACCTCCGCCTACCATTCCCACTCATAGTATCACCCCCACACCCCCCCCCCCCCCCCCCCCTCCCCCCACCTCCCACCCACCACCACCCCCACACCCACACCCGCACCCCTCCTCACACCAACTACAACTCACCCTCTAACCCAGAACCACCCTCACACGATAACCCCTAGTCACCCTCAATCATGCCCAACCCAATCTCCTCCCCCCACCCCCCCCCGCACCCCCCCGCACCCCACTACGCCCCCTCCCACCGCCCCCCCCACCCCCACCCCCGACCCCCCACCCACCCCACCCGTCCCCCCAAACCCCATCCACCCTCCCCCCACATCTCCGCCCCCCCCGCCTACCTACCTCACTTCCCAAACCTCGTTCCTCCACCCCCGACTCGCCCACCACCTCTCGCTCACTATCCCAACGCACCACAATCCATCACTCCCTCCCACCCCCATCCCCCTACACCCCACCACCCAACACCCCCCCACCCGACCCACCCCTCTCCCGCAAACCCCCTCCACCCCCACCAACCCCACCCACCCACTTCCGCACCCCCACCACCCTCACCAAACACCGCCACACCCCAACCCTACACCCCTACGCCACTCCACCCCCGCCCACCCGCCCTACAAGACACCCCGCCCACACCCCCCCAACCTCAACCACAAACGCTCCCTAAAACCCCACCACCTCCTACCCACAATCACCCCTACACCAGCAACGCAACCCTCCTCCCCACCTATCCACACCACACAAACACCTCCCTATCACCACCACCTATCCCCCCCCACCCCCCATAACCCCGTCCCTCCGCCCACACACCCCTATACACCACCCCACTCCTGCAAGCACCCCCACCCACCTCCCAAACCCCCCCCCGAAAGACTCCGCATAACCACCCACCACCACCCCCACCTTCCACCCCGCCCCTCACTCACTCACCCCTCCCAACACCCATCCCCCCCCCCCCACAATAGAACCGCACCCCACAAACTTCCCCCCCCACCCCCCCCGCCCCACCACCAGCGCTCCAACCTCCACCCTCCCCAGCCCCACCACAACAGTCCACCTACCCCCACCCACTCCAACCGCCGCACCCCCCCACAACCAACTACCCACCATCCCACCTCACCATCACACCCCACTAACACACTCACCATCCCCACTACCCCACACTACACCCACCCCCTCCTTCCCGCACGCTCCACCTCCCCGCTTTCCCACGCTCCCCCTAACCACCCACCACTCGCTACACATCCCCCCTAACGCACCGTAAACACACCCCCTCCACCCTCTACACCTCCTCCTCCACCCCCACACCCACCACTCCCGCTCACCTCCCCACCCTCCGTACAGTCAACACCACCCACCACACACCACACCCACCCCTATCCCCTTCCACCCGCACCTATTCACCCCCCACCCCCCCCCTCGCCAACTGACATCCTCCCACCCCCCCGCAATCCAACCCCCACCCCCCCTACACCCCCTCCCATCTTCCCTCAACCTCCCGAGCCCACGCCACCAAACTAATGCCCCCACCGCCTCCCCCGCTCACCACCCACCCCCTCACACAACGCACAAATCACCCACCGCACCCCCCTCCCCCACCTCCCCACCCACATCAAAGCCCCCACCACCAACCACCACCACAACACGCCCACCTCCACACTACCAGCTCTAGAAATCCACTACACCCCCCCGCACCCCCCTCCCCTGCCCCCCGCACCCACCTACCAATCCACCAACCCCCAGAACACCACCACCCGCACCCCTACCCACGCTCCCCCGCCCCACGCCCCACAGCTCCCCCCTCCCCACACCCCCCACCCACACCACTCCCTATCCCCGCCACCCCCATCGACCTACAGAACCTACACCCCCCCCAGATCAACACCTCCCACCACCCCTCCAGCAACCCCCAATCACCCAGACACCCACTGCCTTGAAACTCTAGAGGTTTACTCCATCACATCAACGTAACTCTTTTTGGACATCATGATCAGCTTGAATTCGATTCTTGTATCTTAATAAACCTGTTCTCAGTGGTTTCATGATAATCTAAGACCAGTGAGTCGGCTATCACCAACCTCAGTCTAATAGCTTTGATCGCAACTTATGACGCGAACAGTACCTCGAATATGGTTCAGCGCTTGATTGGTATTGTAACCGTTGTAGTAACGAAAACTGTCACTAGAGGAAAAAATTGTCAATCCCTCCCCAAGTCACCCACATATAAAAACCAGTCTATCACTCACCAAATGGCCAAAGGATTAAGTCACACCCAGTTCCGAAAACAGAGTCTTAACGGAAAACCATTAATTTCCCCACCCAATGGAGTGAGAGCTTAATCAAGTCGGCTTCCACCTCCTGGCACCCATTTTCCTAAAATCTATATCACGCAAGTGCGTAACATATCTTTAGCGTTTGGATGGTTCTTTCATTTTGGCCATCAGTCTGTGGATGATATGCAGTGCTCATATCCATACGAGTACCCAAAGCTATCTGGAGCGACTGCCAGAAGCGGGATGTAAATCTGTTATCTCGGTCTCAGATGATAAAGAATGGCACTCCATGGACCACTTCTTTCAAGTAAAGTCTCGTTAGTCTTTCCATTTTATCAGTCTCCTTCATTGGTCAGAAGTGTGCAGACTTTATAAGACGATCAACGACTACCCAAGTCGTATCATAACCGCTTGATGTCTTGGGTAGCTTTGTAATAAAACCCATGGTTATTTTATCCCATTTCCATTGGGAAATTTTGTTGATACACAATAAACCGGACAGCTCCGGTATTCAATCTAACAATTCTCGTAGTTAATGCACGATCCAAAGGATCCATTCTGTCTCTATGGCAAACAAACCAGAGCTCCCTAATTTAGAACTTGTCTTATAAAACCTTTTTCCGAAAGCTTTTTAACATTGTTAGACAACTCATGCATCTTTGAAGGTGCTAAGTCTATAAGGCTACCTGGCTACAGGTGCACACACCAGAGTACGAAGTCATTTTGAAATTTCACTAGTCCGGGTTGGAGGAGTTACAAAGGCAATGTCTTCAGAAAGACTTTTGAAAAATCCCGGAGCACAATAAGTACATTTCCTCAAGTCTCATTTTCCTCTGACTTTTTCCACTGTTCCTTTTTTTCATGATGTGTCCAGAAAGAACATAGACATTCCTTTCTTCATAACTACTGGGGACTAATCACGAGATGAAATTCAATCTAGACCTCGGCTCTAATCTACTACTCTATCTGTGTCTTTCTACTATCTTCTGGAATCTTCTTTTTCTTCTCTTCTTTTTCTTATTCACATTCTTTCTTCTTAAATTCTCTCTCTTCTATCTGTTCTTTTTCTATCTTCTCTCTATCTCTTCTAACTTATTTCCTTCTATCACTTCTTCCTTCTCTTCTTGCTTCTCTATCTTCTCTTTCTTCGCTTCTATCTTCTATCTTCTTTCTTCTATCTTCTCTTTCTTTCTTCTTCTATCTTCCTTTATTTTTTCTGTTTTTTCTTTCTCTTCTTGCTCCTTCTCTTTCTACCTCTATGCTATCTTTTCTCTCTTCTTTCTATTCCTCCTTGTTCTCTTCTTCTAGTCTTTCTTCTCTGTCTACTTCTTCTTCTTCTTTCTTCTTATCACCTTTCTCTTCTTCTTTCGCTTCTTTCTTCTCTTCTGTCTTCTTTCTACTTCTCTACTACTGTTTACCTCTTTCTTCTTCTATTCTCTCTTCTTACTTCTATCTTTCTCTTCTTCTATCTCTTCTTTTCTAATTCTTCTATCTTTCTTCTCTTAATACTTCTTCTATCTTCTCTAAAACTGATCTCTATCTTCTTTCTTATCTTCTTCCTTGCTTCTTTCTATTCTCTCTCTTTTAATCTTCTCTTCTATCTTCTTCCTGGTTCTTCCTATGTCTTCTTTCTTCTCTGTCTCCAAATCTTCATCCTGCTTCTTTTCTATTCAAGTCTCGCTTGGCTTCTTTTCTCTCTTCTTCTCTATCTTCATCTCTTCTTCTAACTTCTTCTATAAACTCATCTTTTCTCCTTACTTTTTATCTATCATATTCTTTCCTCTTCTACTTCCCTAATTATTCTATCTTCTTCTTTTCTTTCTTTCTTCTTCTGTCTTTTCTTTCTATTCTTCTTTACTTCCTTCTTCTTTTCTTTTCTGCTTTCGCTCTTTTCTTTCTCTTTCTAATTCTGCTTCTCTTCTTCTTCTTTTTCTCTTTTTTTTCACTTCTCTTCTTCTTCCTTCTTTTTTCACTAAACTCTTTCTATTGATCTTCTATCTTTACTATCTTCTATTCTCTATATCTCTTTCTTTCTTTTATTTTCTTTATCTTTTTCATCTGTCTTTCTTCTCTTCTATCTTCTTCCTCTTTCTTTCTCTTTTCTCTAGATGTCTTTTTCTCCCTCTTTTCTATCTATTCTATATTTTCTTTTTCTCTTTCTTCTATTTTCATCTAACCTCTATTCTTTCTTACCTTCTTCTTACTTCTCTCTTCTCTGACTAGCTAATCTATTTCTTATCTCTTCTTCTGTCTTTCTCTAACTTCTATCTTCATCTCTCTCTCTTCTTCTTCTTCTTTCTCTTCTTCTCTAATCTTCATCTTTCTAAAACTTCTTTCTTTCTTTCTTTCCTCGCTTCTACTTTCTTCTTAAATCTTCTTCTGCTTCTTCTTTTCTTTCTCTCTCTTCTTGATCCTCTATCTCTTTTCTTCTCTTCTCTTCTTCTTTCTCTTCTTCTTCTTCTTCTCCTTTCTCTTCAAGCTCCTCATATCTTCTAAATCTCTATCTCCTCTGCTTCTATCTATCTTAGTCTTCTCTTCTATCTTACTTTTCAATCTATCTTCTTTCTCTCTAATTCTTAATCTTTTCTCTTCTTTCTAACTTCTATTCTTCTTCTCTTTTTTTTTTCTCTTCTTACTTCTTTCTCTCTTCTTCTTATCTACTACATCTATCTTCTTTTCTCTCTCTTCTTCTTCTCTAAATCTTTCAATCTATCTTTCTCTTCTCTAACTTCTAATGTCTTTCCTTCTTCTTTATTCTCATCTTTTCTTTCTCTAATTCTACCCTTTCTTACTTGCTTCCAACTATGTCTATCTCTCTCCTTTATTGATTCTGCTTCTTCGTTCTCTTCTACAATCTCTAACTTCTCTCTTTCTTCTAAATCTTTTTTTCTTCCTCTTTCTGTCTTATTATCTCTCTATCTGCTCATCTCTATCTAATACTTTCTAATTCTTCTTTCTTCAATCTTCTTCTTTCTCTATTCTCTATCGCTCTCTCTTCACTAACCTCTTTCTTTCTCTTGTCCTTCTGTTCTTCTCTCTTTCAATCTTCTTTTCTTCTTTCTAATCGATCTTCTCTCTTTCGCTTCTTCGTTACTTTCCATCTTTTTCTCTCTTCTTCTTCTTTTCTACATTCTATCTCTCTCTTCTTCTATCTACTCTATCTCTCTTTCTTTCTACTCCTAGTCTATTCTTCTTTCTATCTTCTCTCTTAAATCTAATCTGTCTCTTCTATCTTCTTCTCTCGCTCTTTTCTAATCTTCTCATCTCTATCTTTTACTTTTCTTTCTATCTATCTTCTTAAATCTATTCTTTTCTTTCTTTTCTACTCTAATATCTCTCTCATCTTTCTCTCTACTTCTTATTCATACAAGTCTACTTTTCTATTCCTACTTCTCTTACGTACTCTTTCTTTCTCTCTTACTTCACTCGTCTTCATCTTCTTTCTTCTTCTTTCTTCTTCTTCTGAATCCTTTCTCAGATTCCTACTCTATCTCATTTCTCTATCTACTCTTTCTTGTTCTCTTCATCTCTCTTCTTCTCTCTATCTATCTTCTATCTCTTCTGCTCTTCTTGTTTCATAGTCTACCATTACTTAAATCTTGTGGTCCACCCTTTTACTGATAAACCTATGAATTCACTCAACCTTTGTGTTGACTTTTAGCATGTTTAATTTCAAGTTCTAAGGTGTGATTCTAGAGGGGAGCTGCGGGGATATCATGAAGATGGATTCTGTGATTTCTTTAAATTTAATGCACTCTTAAACTTTTTAAAAAAACTTAAGTTATCTTTTGAAACAGTAAAACTTTTATGTTACAAATGCATGTTGAAGTCTTATGAAGATTACCAAGTATGTGAGACCTAATGTGAAAACTCTGATATTTTATAATGCATCGAATGTTACTTATTTAAAAACGTCTCTTTGAGGTCGTTTCCTATATCTTGTTTGTTGTACTATGACGTGACACCCCATTGTTACCATTCCTCTGCAAGTATGATTTTAGGGGTGTTACACAATTCTCGGTAGTTAATGCACATCCTGAAGGATCCATTCTTCTTCTTGGCAAACAAAATCAGAGCTCACCAATGTGAGGAACTTGGTCTTATAAAACCTTTGTCCGAAAGCTCTTACAATTGGTTAGACAACTCTTGCATCTTTGAAGGAGCTAGTCTATAAGGCGACCGTGCTACAGGTGCAGCACCGGGTACGAAGTCAATTTGAAATTTCACTTGACGGGTTGGTGGGAGTACATGCAAGTCTTCGGGAAAGACTTCCGGAAAATCCCGCACAATAAGTACATCCTCAAGTTGCTTTTCCTTCGACTTCTTCTCCGTCTTTTTTTCAGTGATGTGTGTCAGAAAGACATGACATCCTTTCTTCATATACTTCTGGGTCTTAGGGCACGAGATGATATTCAATCTAGACTCGCTTCTACCATCACTCCTATCACCTTGAATTATTAATATCTCATCACCATAGGGGATACGAACAATCTTCTCATCACAAACGATCACAACGTGGTATTTCGACAACCAATCCATACCGATAATAACATCAAAACTACCAGGTTCTACGACATTAAGTCGATGTTGAACGGGTGATTTATCAAACTCATTAATGGTGACCACACTCATTGGTGGATTGTCCTAGGGTGACTAGTGACGTAACTCGGCTTTTCGGCTTAGGATTTGGTGTAAGATGGGGCTGACTCTACATGATAAGGTGGTGTAAAAGTCTACTTAATTACTATGCTTATTAATATGAAGGACTAGTGATTCCCCTAATCGAGGGGTCGGGATTGATTAAACCAAATAAGAATGTACATGGTTCTAGTGAGAGAAAGTAAGAGATGGTGAAAGACAAATATGTGTTTTATTAGAGAGAGAAAGAGAAGCAAGAAAATGAACTTCCACCAACCCCCCATGAAGATACATGGGGGTATTTATAGCCTATACTAAAGCTAACTATACCACATATACAATAATAGTCCCTGTGATAAGCAGTTGGTCTATAGCTAGGCGAACACCAACTAGAGGGAGAAGTTGCCATCAACGTCAAGCACGGAACACACATCAGTCGGGAATATGCCGACTCGTGCCCGCACTTCATTACCTTCCAACTCCTACCACCCCCTATATATACTTATTCCATAAAAACATAAGTGACAGGAACATACATTAATTTTTTGAGGAGTCATACTTTTTCAACTAGGTCGCTACGACGTGCGAGGAACCGTCGTGGCAAGTTTACGTCGTGCGAGAAACCTTGGTCAAGTCGTTACGACGTCCAAGAAACCTTGGTCAAGTCGTTACGACGTGCGAGGAACCTTGATCGGGTCTGGTTTGGGCCGAGGAACCTTGATCGGTACATATCTCGCTTCTTAGGAGCCTTGGTTGGTCTACGACGGGCCTAGGAACGTTGATAAACCTCGACTTTGGTTGCCCTCTTCCCAACTTGTCGGGCACCAAGGTGAGCGAGTGACCATGGTACCCCCTATATATACTTATTCCATAAAAATTAAAAGACCCGGGTTCTTCAGTTTGTTGTGTTCCAATCCCCATCCCCGTTTGTAGCTGGCTCTTCTGGGAATGGTTTGTCTTAGTGGAACACGTTTTGACAGCATTTATCGAAGTGGAGGGGTGAGATGAGCATTGGGGATCTACTGTTGGGTAAGAACGAGCAGACGAAACTAGAGAGGTAGAGTTACATTCAGTTTCGGGTTCTTAACCGTGTCGCTAGGAAGTGCTCCTGCCATTCAATCAGGGATGACCTACAATACTATGTCAATTTTGTTGGTCATCTCGCTTTGTTGTTGTTTGAAATCGGCTTCAAACTTGGAAAATCTAGCGTCTTGAGATGCCATGA
>BQNB010056100.1:0-34758 GCA_026074375.1 Tanacetum coccineum | reverse complement strand
GATACTTTCTCCATGCTAGGATTATGCATTCAACTTTTTGAGTTCTAGTATGGGGTTTTAAGCCTTAGACTAGGAAACAATGAGGAGAATGTTTAGTTTTAGTATGGGGTAGTATATCTTCGATATGATCTTACCTACCTTTTGTCCGTTGTTCTCACATACCCCGTTTTCCCGCAAAAATTTTAAAATTTTATATCAAGTTTAAAAAAAAGAAAAAAAATGATGAAGAAAAATATAAAAGTTAGTTGATAAAAATAAGTATTTTGACACGAATGTAGGCTTTCCGTTGGTGAGAACAAAAGTAAATTTTGACCCAACCGGTTTTATATCTTAGCTTTCTCCTTAACGTGTATAGATTGAGATTTGCTAATCTTTTATACAAGGAGCTATAAAAAGCAAGTCTATCTTGAAAAAGTCAAGATTTTGCAAGTTCCCATAATTGATTTTAAATATGCGAAGATTGATTTATTAGGCTATGTATTCACGAGTTTCTTCTTAGAAATTTTAAATTGTGAAAAACAAGAGATGATAGAGTAGAATATAAGTTTTGATGCTAAACATAGAATAGTTAGATTTCTTTAAAGCTCATAAGTGTTAATTGTGGCTTTTTCTCCCATTAGCTTGTTTCACCTTTATATATAATTGTTTAATAAATAGAGTTGTGCGGTTTTTTTGGTTAATAATTAGTTAATAGAAGTTTTCTTTAGTTCCTTTGTGATTAAGATGAGTACACATCAGGAATACTTAATTTGGCATACTATATGTATCACATGAATAAATATTTTGCTTATCCCTTAAAGAGCCTTAGGGTATATGGGGTAAGTAGAATTTAATAAGTGAAATTATAGCCTTATTCATTCCTTAAAGAGCCTTAGGGTATATGGAATGGATATTGTTGCTTAGTTTTTATCTTGTTTGTACCTTAAAGAGCCTAAGGGTATATGGTGCAAATAAGATTGGTCCATTTATGTCTTAAAGAGCCTAAGGGTATATGACATGAATGGTGCCATGCTTAAGTAACCTAATAAAAGCAAAATTTTGGTCGCCTCGATGTGGACTTAATTTTGATGACATTTGATCTTTTGAAAAGGGCTAGGAACTAATTATTGCGTTTTTAACCGTTACGCTTTATTTTTGGAATTAATAAGTATCGAAATAAAGTCTTAAAGAGCCTTCGGGTATATGACTTAAATAAAATCTTGAGATACAAAACTAGGAATAAGGGATGAAAAGTAATACACAATTAGCTTTTATGAGCAGTGTTAGCATCATAACTTGTAATTTATAATGATCTTGTTTTTAAGCTTGGCTTGGAGAGGTGAAAGTCGGGGACGATAAATTTATCCATTTGGACACTTGTCGTGCTTTTTGTTCCGTGATCATAAAAGTTATCAATGAATAATGAAAGCAATACATTATGTCACACAATAATAAGTTGTAAGTTGTAAATTATGAAAATCATAAAAATAGAAAAATATTTGAAAAATGGGAAAATGAGGTGTTTTAAAACTTGTGATTTCTTAACTTTCCCCACAAAAGACTTTGCTACTTTTTAAATGATTAGTTTGGTGAGGTTTTGGAGTATTTGGTTTTAGAACATATAACATTGCGTGAGGACACGGCAATCACTTAGTTTGGGGAATTTTGATATGTGAGAAATCACATATCCTTTTTATACCAAAAACAACCTTAAAAAGATAAAATAATGCATGTTATGCTTGTATATTGTGTATTTTGTCTTTTGTGATGTGTAGGTACGGATATTGCAAAAATCACAAGAAAAGAGCCAAAAACCGGGCAAAAACGAGCATGATACGGAAAAAGTACCCAAGCATGCCATTGGAAAGAGCATGAAAAAACGAGTCTAGCGGTGCCTTCGGATCTTATTGGACCAGCCCGTGACCCATTTTATGGGTCGGGCCAGCCGACGCTATTTATAAGCCCAAGCTAAGCCCAACAAGAAGCTGAAGCCTAATATGAAAGTTAATAAAATGAATTGAGGAATTGAGGCGATGTCACCTCACGTGCATGACAATTAAATCATGACAAGTCATGTGACTTAGCACTCAAATGGGTTGAACAAATTATAAGACGACACGTGGCGGGGAAATTGTATAACAAGTTTAAATTGTATAACAGACGAGATATGTGTGAATATGAATGTGCGTTTGATATACGCAATAAGATAGACACGTGTTTGCTTGCCATTGGAAGACCCACGTCAAATAGTACGATGTGGCAATTATAACGCCAATCATTGGCTGATCATTATGGAATGATGGGGATGATTTTACAAAATTATCCCTCTCACTTTAGCTATATAATGGAGGATGCCTCACACAGTTTTGGGTGTTAGAGTTAGGATTTAATTTTTCTACTTTTAGCTTATTAGGAGTAGGATAAATTTTAGCTTATTTTTGTTTAGGTTTATTTGTAAAACCTTATTCTAGCTTTTTTGTTCAGCTTATTTGTAAAACTTAGCTTATTGGTTATAAAATGTAAGTTGATGTTTGAATATTACTCGTGGCTCATTATCGTCTTTTCTCTCCCAAGCTTATTTCAAATTTAAGCTAACTCATTAGCTTATTTCTTGACTTATTCATTGAGATTATTTGCAAATAAGTGGTAAATCAAATAAGCTATGCCATAGCTTATTCAATTTGTTTACTTATATCTTCTATAAGCTCGGTCAAATAAGCTCTAAAATAAGCTCGTCCTTAGCTTAAATTGAATAAGTTGGTTCTTGTTTATTGTTTCATAGTTTTTTTTTACTAGACCAAATAAGCTCTCCTTATTGCTTATTCGATTTGTTATTAGATTAAATCACTAAGAGTTTTAGATCTCTTTTAGACTAAAAGGTTAAAATGCTTCTAGATTATTTTGATTTCTAGTTTCTAATTTCGTTGCTTATTAAATGCTTAAATCATTTCATGGTTGGCTTATTGCTCGATAGGTATTAGATCTCGTTTTGAATATTGATTTCTCATTGTTTCGTGTTAATTAAGCTTATTTCTTATGTTTCGACTTTTAAAATAGCTTATTCTCTTTTAAGTTTCTCTCGTAAACTTGTTTCTGGCTTAGTTTTGTTAAAATGGCTTATTAGTTTGAATTTTGCTTAACTGGTTTAATAATATAACTTGAACTAAGCTTTCATTTGGTTGGTAGAATTCTAATATGGCCACGTTTAGCAACTAGATATAATAATCTAATTTGGGCTTCAGAATTTTTATCTGTTGGGCCTTATTGAATTAGTTTAGGCTAGGCTATTAGTTTAGGTTGCAAACTATTTTGTCTAGGCTTACATTTGTTAATTGTAGGATGCGTTTTGTTTTTAGCATTTCATTATCGGGCCAAGTAGATGCAAGCAGAAATGTATGGTTGTAAAATGTTTCAATCTTAATAGTTTGCTTATGTTTGTGTTGCTCTTGGTACCGGTCAACTCATGAGGCGTGGAGCTTAAGGATTTAATGAGCTAGATCGAATTTGATTATTTGTTTTAGCTAAATAAATCGGGTGGTATTCGTTTATTTGCAGGTCTTCAATTCGGTTCTATTTTCTATCCTTTTTCAATATATTAGTGTAGTTTAGATAAAAAAAATGTTTTGCTTTGCTTATTTGATCATTATGAGTAGCGAGTAGTTTTATTAATGCTTGTTAAGTGAAATTTGTGAATTGGGAATTAAGTGTGGATTTATAAAAGGTTTAGAAATTAATAATTTGTCGGATTATTTAGATTTGTAAGTTGATTGTTTAAAGGGCAAAATCCGGAGAATAATCAAATTACACATCTAGTAATTATTTTCTTTTTAAGAGATCGTTTTCAAAATAAACCAACGTTGTGAGAAAATTATCTTTTCTAAGGATTATAATTCATTAATAAACCTAAATTCATACTTAAGGAACTTTTCACGTCACTTAGCAAGCATATTAGTCATTTATATCTTTTTAAGCATATTAGTCATTTATATCTTTTTAAGCATATTTGTCATTTATATCTTTTAGATCAATTTTAGTTTAATCTTGTAATTTTAATACTTAGAATTAATTTTAGTTTAATTTTTAGTATAAAAATAGTTTAAAACCAAAACCAAAAACTTGAATGACAATTAAGCTCGATTTACAACATGAACGTAGATTTCCATTCACCTCTCACCGAGGAGAACGATACCCATGTTGATTACTTATTATATTTTCCTAAGAATAATTTGTATGATACTTTGCTTACGTATATGTATTATATATATTTGAGGGTTTGTTTGATAACGTGTAAAAAACATGAAAATCATTACCACCTATTCAAGAAATCGAGTTTCGAATTGAGTTAGTCCTTGGAGCAATACCGGTAGCGAGATCTCCCTATCGATTGGCACCTTCTTAAATGGAGGAGTTGTTGGGTTAACTCAAGGAACTCCAGAATAAAGGTTTCATTCGACCAAGCTCATCGCCTAGGGGAGCATCGGTATTGTTTGTGAAGAAAAAGGATGGTTCCTTTAGGATGTGTATTGATTATAGAGAGCTGAATAAGTTGACCATTAAGAACTGTTATCCACTCCCTAGGATAGACGATTTGTTCAATAAACTTCAAGGATCACATTACTTCTCAAAGATAGATCTTAGGTTCGGATACCACCAGCTTAGAGTGCATGAGGATGACATTCCAAAGACTGCGTTTAGAACTCGTTATGGAAATTTCGAGTTTACAGTAATGCCCTTTGGTCTGACTAACACACCAGCGGTATTTATGGACCTAATGAACCGAGTGTGTAGGCTGTATCTAGACAAGTTTGTGATAGTGTTCATTGATGATATCTTGATTTACTCTAAGACCTGGGAAGAGCATGAAGTGCACCTAGGGTTAGTCTTAGAAATACTCAAGGAGGAGAAACTGTATGCTAAGTTTTCTAAGTGTGAATTATGGTTGCGAGAAATGCATGTGATTAATGGAGATGGTATCCATGTAGACCCTAGTAAGATTGAAGTTGTTAAGAATTGGGAAGCCCCTAGAACTTCGTCTGAAGTTTGTTCATTTTTAGGATTGGCAGGGTATTATCGCCGGTTCATAAAGAACTTTTCTAAGATAGCTAAGTCGCTTACTGTCTTGACTCGGAAAAGTAGAACCTTTGATTGGGGTGAGGAGCAGGATAATGCGTTTCAAACCTTGAAGGATAAATTGTGTAATGCACCTGTTCTAGCTCTCCTCGATGGACCAGAAGATTTTGTGGTATATTGTGATGCATCCGAGTTAGGACTAGGTTTTGTGTTGATGCAAAGAGGTAAGGTGATAGCTTATGCATCTAGGCAGTTGAAAATTCATGAGAAAAATTACACCACTCATGATTTGGAACTAGGTGCGGTTGTGTTTGCACTTAAGATTTGGAGACATTATTTTTACAGGACAAAGAGTGTCATATACACCAATCATAAGAGTCTCCAGTATATCTTTAGTCAAAAGGAATTAAACATGCGACAACGTTACTGGATAGAGCTTTTTAGTGATTATGACTGTGAAATTCACTACCATCCCGGTAAGGCGAATGTAGTAGCTGATGTACTGAGTAGGAAGGAGAGAGTGAAACCTAAGAGAGTTAGAGCTATGAATATGACCCTTCAGCCGAGTATCAAGGATAAGATACTAACGGCTCAGAAGGAGGCGTCTGATGAGTCTGCAGGATTGCGGAGACGAATAGATGAGATGATTGAACTTAGGAGTAATGGAGCATTGTATTACCTGGATCGAATATGGGTTACTTTGAAGGGTGATGTGAGGACCCTGATAATAGACGAAGCCCATAAGTCAAAGTACTCTATACACCCAGGAGAGGATAAGATGTATTATAACCTTAGAGATATGTATTGGTGGTCGGGAATGAAGAAGGATACAGCCGTTTATGTTAGTAGGTGTTTGACTTGTTTGAAGGTTAAGGCTGAGCATCAAAGGTCGTCTGGCTTGCTCCAGCAACCTGAGATTCTCGAATGGAAATGGGAAGGGATAGCAATGGATTTTGTGACTAAGTTACCAAGGACTAGTAGTGGGCATGATACAATCTGGGTCATTATCGACCGATTGACTAAGTATGCTCATTTCTACCTATGCGTGAAGATTATAAGATGGATAGATTGGTTAGGTTGTACCTAAATGAGATTGTTGCTAGGCATGGTGTACCGATCTCGATCATATCTGATCATGATAGTTGGTTCACGTCAAGGTTTTAGCGGTCAATGCAAGAGACATTAGGAACCCGGTTAGACATGAGTACGGCTTACCACCCTCAAACCGATGGTCAGAGTGAGCGTACAATCCAGACTTTGGAAGACATGCTTAAAGCATGCGTCCTAAACTTCAGGGGAAGTTGGGATGTTTATCTTCCATTAGTGGAGTTTTCGTATAACAATAGTTATCATTCTAGTGTGAGATGTGCGTCGTTTAAGGCTTTGTATGGTAGAAATTGTCGCTCCCCTATTATGTGGGCAGAGGTTGGAGAGGGTTAGTTGATAGGACCTGAGTTAGTACAAGAAAACATTGAGAATATCTCACATATTAAGGATAGACTTAAGGCTGCACGTGATTGCCAGAAAAGTTATGCCGATAAGAGGAGGAAGCCTCTAGAATTTAGCGTAGGTGACTATGTCTTGCTCAAAGTATCGCCTTGGAAAGGTGTGGTACGCTTTAGGAAGAAGGGGAAACTAGCACCTAGGTTTGTTGGACCTTTTGAGATCATTAAGAAGGTAGGCCCAGTGGCCTACAGGTTAGATTTACCTAAGGAGCTAGATGGTGTTCATAACACGTTCCACGTGTCGAACCTTAAGAAGTGTTTGGCTGATCCAACACTACAAGTACTTTTGGATGAGATCCGAGTTGATGCTAAGTTGAATTTTGTGGAAGAGCCTGTGGAAATCTTCGAACAAGAGTTCAAGAAGTTAAAGCGGAGTAGAATTGCCATCGTCAAGGTTCGGTGGAATTCGAAACGTGGACTTGAATTCACGTGGGAACGTGAAGATCAGATAAAACTTAAGTATCTGCATCTGTTTAGTGCTGATAAGTAGTTGAATTTCGGGGGCGAAATTCTTTTAAGGGTGGTAGAATGTAACCCTTGCCTTTTTTTGTTTTGAATATTCTAATATTAGTCCTTTGACTATTTGGCGTTTGTCAGTTTTATTAGAATATGTTCCGTGTTAACGATGATGGATTTATGAGAATGAGGTGATTTATGGTTACATTGTGTATAATAATCCTTTTTAGAGGGTATTATTATGTTATTTATGCTCCGGGTGGATTGGCCCATGAATTGTGAGAAATGCCGAAAAACGAGTCCCGACACGTTCGTTAATGTCCAAATGAGTTTTTGGGGAATAGCGTGGAAATATGTCAAGTAAATACTCTAAGTTATTGGAAAAGTATTTTTAAGATGAATAAAAATGCTAAATAACTTCGGAAAATATTTTACGATCAAGGTTTTTGAGTTTTAAGTGAACCCGACACAAAAGAGGCATCCCGAGCCCCCCTTGGATACCCATATCCAGTTCTAGTCTCATAGGGGGACAAGGGTGGCCTTATTTTAGCTAAACATGTCCTAACTTAGTACATAGGTCTTTTGTAAGTATCTTAAACACACACACTACATGATATTTTGAAAATTAAAACACACACATCATTTTCTTTCTCTCCCTTTTGCGTCCGAATAAAGCACACACACAAACACATACATTTTTCAATATTTGATCAAAAACATGAAGAATCTTAGAGTGTGGGGTTGATTATAGTGCTCGGGTTATGCACGGGTTGGCATTTAAACAACGTTTGTGTTGTTCGGTTCGTGTCGAAATTTACTTTGAAGACCATTTTTGTAAGTCTTTAAAATTTAAATTTTACTTGTCCTTTTGGGTTGCTAGTGATGCATAAATGTTAGTTGTACGGCCCGATCGTTGAAAATCAAAAGCGAAAAGTTTGTGAATGAATGTTTAGGGTGCGTTTGGGGTTCGAAATAAAATGGAAAAAATATAAGGTTTTGTTAGTTTTGATATTGTAGTCGTGATGGTTAAAAAATATATATTTGCTATGTAGCTTATTTTGTATATAGCTTATTTTGGCTTATTGGAGGGTTCGAATAAGCTTATTTTGAGCTTACTAGCTCACGGCAACTTATGGAATCTCAAGGGAGATATTTTTGGTTATTATCCTAGTATGTCATATTTTTGTGGACTAATATTATAGCTTATGGTGATAACCAAATGCGATACATAGCTTATTAGCTTATTTTCAAGCTTAATATATTACACATGAAAATTCTTTCATGTTCTTTTCTAGGCAAGGCATTATAAATAACCATTTTCGCTTCATTATTTTTCGCGAGTCTCTTTTTAAGATCATCGCTTTGTTTTTCAAAAGGGATAACCTCATCTAATTTGGTTTCTGGATTTTGTTGAATGTGTTGAAAATCACCGTTGGTAATAACATACCAAAGATCTAGATCTTTTGATTTAACATATGTCTCGAATCTATTTTTCCAATAAATAAAACTATCACTTTCAAAGAGTGGTGGTCTTTGCATAGATTGCCCTTCTAGATATTTGTTGGAATCCATAGATCGATCCAAGCTTTAAAATACAATATATTTTAAAAATCTTAAGTGACCTTGGCTCCTGATACCAATTGTGGAAACTAGAAGGGGGGGATTGAATAGTTTACAGGTTCGTTTTCATTTTAAAAACTTTGCTTACAAGATATGTAGATTCGAGTTGTATGTTTAACCAATTCACAATATGAACAAACAATATAACAATCTAAACTAAACCTAAATAATAATGACAATAATATGAAGAGATAAGGAAGAAAACAATCAAACCAAGACACCAAGATTTATAGTGGTTCGGCTACGAAGCTCTTCTTCGCCCTACTCCACTCCTCGAGTATCCTACTCGAGATTTCACTATGTCAACAAGCTCCCTTCAGGCGGAGAAAACCATTTACACGTCGCTTATGTTATTTTCCGACACTAAGCTAAATGTCGAGTCCTAATCTTAGCTAGAACCAATCTACCACTTCACAATCAATACACAATCACTAGATCTACACTATCGGATTTACACACTATCCGAATCACACAAATACACAAGATAATTACAATAGAGATTTGATACTTAGAAGAAAAGAGGAGAGATCACTAATCAACACTTCGTTTCTTGGCGAATACGAGTGTTCTTCTCTTGCACTTGAATGAGAGGGAAGAGATGAGAAGAAGAGATTAGATCACTTGAAACAAGATCAAGAGATGTTAGTGATCAAGATATTTAGTGAGAGAAAGAAGGTTTTTAGAGAGAGAAAGAAGTGTGAGAAAATTCGTGCAAAGAGGTCTGATTTTCTGCAAGGAATGAAGCAGTATTTATAGGCAAGAAAATCCAACGGTCACTAGCGGCGGTCCTGACGGTCCTAGATATATCTGGGGGCCGCCCAATAGACAACACTCCTTTTTTGTCTTTTTTGTGGGGAAGGTTGTATATTGTATAGAAGCTCTGTTTTGGGGGGAAAATTTGAATTTCAAATTTTATGTTTTTAATAAAACTTTTCTTTTAATTAGAAAATATTTTGTATAATTAATTTTGTGAAATTATTTTGTAAAAATGTAATGGATAAAAGAAAAATATTTTCTTGATCACTAATCATGCTTAATGATTTGTTTGTTCATACCTTAAGTGATTACTAATCTTAGAAATGGAGTTTTACGATTAATAATTTGTAAACGTTTAATTTTATCGTAAACCTTTTTACATTTTGTTATTATCAAAACGTTGAGAGGTCGAAAAATATAAATAACATTTTTAGACATTGTTTGTATTAACAATTTCCCCCTTTTTGATGATGACAAAATATTAACTCATTTTGTATAAAATTAATAGTTACACATTATTAATGAGTTTTCAACCTAGGATACCACGGGAGTTTCGTATAAGCCCTGTGAAGGGGACAAGGAGTACATATATCTATATTATTCTTCCCATTTTCTCATTTCAAAACACACACAAACAAAATTCTTTTCTCTCGTTCTTCTTCCTCCTTATCTACGTCCATCACCAACACACACACAAACACATAAAATTTCCAACTTTGATCAAAAACATGAAGGATTGAGTGTTTCTGGGTTGATTCCAATAGGCGTGGGTATATAAAACACAACGTTTGGGTTGTCGGTTTCGTGTCGATCTCGTACTTCAAAACCCTTTTGTAAGTCCATTTTTAATTTCATAAAATCCTTGTACGTTTGAATGAAAAATGATTGCATAGATTTAGTTGTACGGCCTTTTCTAAAAATCAAACACGAAAACTAACCTACGAAAATCCCATTTAGTTGCCTTTTGGTCAAACACAAGAAAGAAAAAGGGAAACAGGGTTGGTCCATTTTTAATAAGTGTTGCGTTGGTGAAAAGATTATTTGTCGTTATTATAAGATTTGAAGCTTATTTGGTTTTATTATAACTTTGGTGAGCTTTTTTTTTAGCTTATATTGTGTCAAAAACCAAAGTGATAAAAAAGAAAGTGTTTTTGGTTATTTACCTCTTGTATCATATTTTTATAGCTTATTTTGATACCTAAAGGTACTACGTAGCTTGTTAGCTTATTTACAACTATAGGTATTTGGTTTTGGGCTTATATGACTCACGGCCCAATAAGGCCCAATAAGTCCTAAGCTTATTGTGGTCTGTCTTATTTTCATGACTTTATTTTGATATTTAAGGACTCGAGTTAGCTTAAACGGCTAAAAATAAGCTCCAGTAGCGTTATCTTGGCTTAAGGGCCACGAACCCGAATAGAGCGTTAGCCAGGAACCATAGCTTGGTCTTGGTCCGTGAGCCTTGGCTTATGTTGTGGCTTATTCATCTAACTTATATTTATTAATGGGCTTAATATAGGGCCTAAATCGGAATTTAAAACCTAATAATATAGTTTTTGAACTAAACACTTTTTGGCCTTAAGCCCAATAAGCCGAAATACAATAAGTCCGTTGTACATATTTAAAGGGGACTTTTAAAAGTAATACATGCTTATATATACTAGGATAGTTAGGAAATTGTTTGGAGAAATGTGTCTTGGAAATCGTCGCGAAATAAGAATTCTTGGTCGTTTTGTCGGAATTGATTTGTTTTAAGGAAAATATTTCGGGAAAGTAAGGTTTAAAACATTGGAAAACGTTTTATAAACTAACGGGTCATGCCAAAATTTTATAAAAATATTATACTTGGAATATTTTACAAAATTTTTTACTTTCTTAAAAACCCGACAAAAAGACGAAATAATAAATTATTATTATTTTAATAAATCGACTAAAAGACGAAAAACATATTTTATAACCTTATAAAATATATAACTTCTATAAATGGTTTAGCAAGATTAAAACGTATCTTTACAATAACTCGAGGTTGCCAGATGAAATACCATGAGTATACTGTAGCCTTCAAATATGTTGACTTATCCGGAATTACATTAGTTATCATTAGACAAAACTCGCGGGGACTAGAATTGTTAAGATGGAATAGTTTCCTTTGTCTTGACCTATAAATACCCCCTCCATACTTCCTTGTAGGGGTGAGGATTCATAATGTAGCATCTCATAAGTGTGTGTTTCTCCTTCTCTCTCTAGAAACACGCACTCTTCTCTTCCTTTTCGTCTTTTACAATTCAATAATATGGCTTTCTTTCTCTGTAATCCTCCCCGACCTCCCGATCGTTGTTTTAAGGCTAGAATCTTACGGGATAACAATTGGCATCAGAGCCTAGGGCGTTTTTGTGTTGTTGGTTTATGTTTTCGAATGGTGTTCGAAGCTTATTTGAGCATTTCGTGGCTTATTTTAAGCCTAAAAGCTACGGCTTTTATATTGGTTTGGTGTTTTTTTGTGCAAAAACCTTGAAACTTTCTCTTCTATATATTTCTAGCTGTATGTACAAGGATTTTTATTGGTTTCATACCTATCATATGAGTTATACCTGGTTCGAAGATGTTTTACTCGAAAATCTTGATTGAAAATTTTTCGTCGTAAAAATCATCAAGTTTGCATTTTTGAAATGAAAGAATTGTCGGACCAACTCCAAGAACTTTCTGACAAGAGCTTCATAAGACCCAGTTCCTCACCTTGGGGAGCTCTGGTTTTGTTTATCAAACAAAAGGATAGATCGTTTTGAATGTGTATCGACTACCGAGAGTTAAATAAGCTAACGATGAAGAATTGTTATCCACTCCTAGGGATCGATGATTTATTTGATCAACTATAAGGATTCAGTGTTTATTCTAAGATAGACTTACGATCAGGTTATTACCAGCTTCGAGTACGAGAAGAAGATATTTTGAAGAGGGCATTCAGAACTCGATATGGTCATTATGAGTTCCAAGTTATGCCATTTGGCTTGACGAACGCACCAACGGTATTTATGGATCTCATGAACCACGTGTGCAAGCCATTTTTGGATAAATTTATGATCATCTTTATCGACGATATTCTCATCTACTCCAAGAAGAAGAAGGAACACGAAGAACATCTTAAGGCAATTCTGGAATTGCTTAAGAAAGAGGAGATGTACGCTAAATTCTCTAAATGCGAATTTTGGCTTCCCAAGGTATAATTTCTCGGCCACGTGATTGATAGTCAAGGAATTCACGTGAATCCCACCAAGATTGAATCCATAAAAGATTGGGCATCTCCTAAAATGCCAACGGAGATTCGGTAATTTTCAAGTCTTGCTGGGTATTACTGAAGAT
Source organism: Tanacetum coccineum (assembly GCA_026074375.1). Lineage (NCBI taxonomy): Eukaryota > Viridiplantae > Streptophyta > Magnoliopsida > Asterales > Asteraceae > Tanacetum > Tanacetum coccineum. Next base: position 22,012 of record BQNB010056100.1, on the reverse strand, counting down.
TTATCGAATGATTTTCGAAGATCACCAAGCCAATGACCAAGCTTACTCAGAAGAAGGTCAAGTTCGTTTGGGGAGACAAACAACAAGCAGTGTTTCAACTGTTGAAGCAAAAGTTGTGTAGTGCACCAATTCTTGCTTTACCTGAAGGAAGCGAAGATTTTATCGCATACTGCGATGCTTCAATCAAAGGTTTGGGCGTTGTGTTGATGCAAAGAGAGAAGGTGATTGTTTATGCATCACACCAATTGAAGATTCATGAGAATAACTATACGACTCATGATTTAGAATTTGGAGCAGTGGTGTTTGCTTTAAAAATCTAGAGACACTATCTGTATGGAACCAAGTGTACAGTGTTCATTGATCATAAGAGTTTACAACACATTCTTAATCAGAAAGAGTTGAACATGAGGAAACAAGATGTAATCAGCACTTCTCACAGGTATTTTTGTGTTATTCCAAGACAACGATACTTCACAGTCTAAGCAAAATCTTCAAAGTTCTTCGATGACATTCATTCACAAGACCTTGATTATACCAAGTGTTCTTGATTCTTGCTTCAACTCCTCTACGGTTTGTGAAGTCAAAGATGGTAATGATTCTTTTGTAAATCAAGATTTGTGCTTATGACAAGAACTTCTCGAGTATATGGACGTACACGACAATGATGCTTCCGAGAGTTCGCAACCATCATGGGGGAAAATGTGTACATCCGGGACTTAGTTGACTTTGATGTTACCATGTCAACTTCCAGGGGGAAGTAGTGTAGACTACTTTACTTAGTATGGTTTGTGAAGTATTATGCATATGTGAGAAGAATTGTTGCTGATTTCTCGCATGTACCCCCGAACGAATATTCACCAAGCCCTAATGACAAGAAGCAGTGGTCGTTGGTGTGGTTTGACTTCTACAAATTTCCGCTGTGCACGTCGATGACAAGTAGAAGATGGTTGGAGCTACATCAAAGTTTCAGAACCTGCTTAAGATAGGGATGTTGGTTTGGGGGGAAGCTGATTCAGAAACTTCGCCAAAAAGGAGTCTATGAAGAAAGCTTTTCAAGACATGCTGCATGAATTGGGGGGAAGTTAATCCAGTTCATGCATACTACAATGGTTCCTGTACAAGTAAAGACAATGAAGATCCAAGCTGGAGTACAAGTTTCAAGACCAGGAGAACTTCGAAGACATCTTCAGCTTTGGAAGCGCTTTGGAAGACGTTATTTATGTTGTATTTGTACAAGATAGGAACATTGTAAGTAATTCCATATGTCCACATATTGGGGGAAGATTGTTAGCCTTAAAATATGGTGACATATCGGAATTACATTAGTTTTCATTAGGCAAGAACTACAGGGACTATAACTGTTAAGATAGTATAGTGTCCCTTGTCTTGACCTATATATACCCCCTCCATACTTCCATGGAGGGGTGAGGATTCATTTTGTAAAAAGAGTGTGTGTTCTTGTTTCTCTCTCTAGACACACACCTCTTCCCATCTTTTTCCTTTCTCTCTAATAATATGGCTAAACATTTGTTCAATCCTCCCCGACCTCCGGATCTTTCTTGTGTAGCTAGTGATTTCTTATTATAACAATTGGTATCAAGAGCTAACCGGGGGTGTATTGTATTCGAGTGTGTTGTGTTTGTGATTTCGTTTTTTTTAGCTCATTGGTTCGGTGTTGTTCCTTGGCTTACAAGCGTTTCGTCATAGTCATTTCTTGCGTGGCTAAGACAAACACAAGGACGGAAAGAAGAAAAGAACGAGCTAAGTACTTGTGTAGACCGAACGAGTTGCTTCGTAGAGATAGCCGAACGAGCTTCATCTTTGTTTGATCGAACGAGTGCATTTTCATTTTGGTTCGAACTAGGGAGGATCGAACTAGGGGGATCGAACTAGGAGTGATCGAACTAGGGGGATCGAACTAGGGGGATCGAACTAGGAGCATCGAACTAAAGGATCGAACAAGCGGAAAATTTCAATGATCGAACGAGCGGAATCAAGAGCTAACCGGGGGTGTATTGTATTCGAGTGTGTTGTGTTAGTGATTTCGATTTTTTATGAGCTCATTGGTTCGGCATCATTTCTTGGCTTAAAAGCTCGTAGTCGTGGTCATTTCGTGTGTTGATAAGACAAACGCAAGGACGGAAAGAAGATAAAATCGTGCAATGTAACTGTTTGGATCGAACGAGCTTCATACTTGTTTGATCGAACGAGTGCATTTTCATTTTGGTTCGAACTAGGGAGGATCGAACTAGGGGGATCGAACTAGGAGTGATCGAACTAGGGGGATCGAACTAGGGGGATCGAACTAGGAGCATCGAACTAAAGGATCGAACGAGCGGAAAATTTCAATGATCGAACGAGCGGATCGAACGAGTTGATCGAACGAGTTGATCGAACGAGAGGATCGATCGAGAGGATCGAACGATTTGATCGAACGAGTTGATCGAACGAGAGGATCGATCGAGAGGATCGAACGAGTTGATCGAACGAGTTGATCGAACAAGCCTGCTTAAGATAGGGATGTTGGTTTGGGGGGAAGCTGATTCAGAAACTTCGCCAAAAAGGAGTCTATGAAGAAAGCTTTTCAAGACATGCTGCATGAATTGGGGGGAAGTTAATCCAGTTCATGCATACTACAATGGTTCCTGTACAAGTAAAGACAATGAAGATCCAAGCTGGAGTACAAGTTTCAAGACCAGGAGAACTTCGAAGACATCTTCAGCTTTGGAAGCGCTTTGGAAGACGTTATTTATGTTGTATTTGTACAAGATAGGAACATTGTAAGTAATTCCATATGTCCACATATTGGGGGAAGATTGTTAGCCTTAAAATATGGTGACATATCGGAATTACATTAGTTTTCATTAGGCAAGAACTACAGGGACTATAACTGTTAAGATAGTATAGTGTCCCTTGTCTTGACCTATATATACCCCCTCCATACTTCCATGGAGGGGTGAGGATTCATTTTGTAAAAAGAGTGTGTGTTCTTGTTTCTCTCTCTAGACACACACCTCTTCCCATCTTTTTCCTTTCTCTCTAATAATATGGCTAAACATTTGTTCAATCCTCCCCGACCTCCGGATCTTTCTTGTGTAGCTAGTGATTTCTTATTATAACAATTGGTATCAAGAGCTAACCGGGGGTGTATTGTATTCGAGTGTGTTGTGTTAGTGATTTCGATTTTTTATGAGCTCATTGGTTCGGCATCATTTCTTGGCTTAAAAGCTCGTAGTCGTGGTCATTTCGTGTGTTGATAAGACAAACGCAAGGACGGAAAGAAGATAAAATCGTGCAATGTAACTGTTTGGATCGAACGAGCTTCATACTTGTTTGATCGAACGAGTGCATTTTCATTTTGGATCGAACTAGGGGGATCGAACTAGGAGGATCGAACTAGGGGGATCGAACTAGGGGGATCGAACTAGGAGGATCGAACGAGCGGATCGAACGAGTTGATCGAACGAGTTGATCGAACGAGAGGATCGATCGAGAGGATCGAACGATTTGATCGAACGAGTTGATCGAACGAGAGGATCGAACGAGTTGATCGAACGAGTTGATCGAACAAGCCAAGGATCGAACTAAGTGATCGAACTAGCGGACTCGAACGACAAGACTCGAACGAGCGGAAATTTTCGAGGATCGAACGACCGGATCGAACGAGAGGAATCGAACGAGTGGAATCGAACGAGAAAAAAAAAAATTTGGACCGAACGAGAAATTTTTTTAGAAAACTTGTGTGACGAAAAGGGTTTCAGTAAAACGGCCATAACTTTTGATCCGTAAGTCCGTTTTAGGCCCGTGACCTCTCAAATCGAAGAGAAAAACGAGACGGATCACGCTGTAACCACCCTTTAGCTGGTTAAGGATTTTTCGAAGGTATTTTTTACAAAAACGTAACTTTCGAAAACGAAAGGTTCTTCAAACCACGATCGACAAATTCAAACGAGAGATTCGTTAACACAAATCCCCGACAGCGGCGCCAAAAACTTGATGTAAGTATAATAAATGTATAATAATATCAAGGTATAGAAAATTCCCAAGTTACCCTTGAGGAAAATTCACACAAAAATATATCTCACGTTAACCGGTAAGCATTCACCGGGACGTTTTCCTAAAGAATTGTGAAATTGAGACCACGTTTTTGTTTGGACAATGATTTGAATGATATCGAAGATTGTTATGTTTATCTATCTCTACTAATTTAAAACAATAACTAAAATAAGCAAATAAAAAACAATTAATAATTAAACAATTAAAACGAATACGAGAATTAAACGAACGCAACAATTAAAAACCTAATTTACAAAAATAAATCCTAGAAATTATTTTTCTACTTTTACCTACTTTAAATGACTAATTAAAAATGAAAAGCTAAAAAAAAGGGAAAACGAAAACGAATTCAAAAACCCTCTCTTTTAAAAAAGTGAAATTACAAAATATTGACCCTACAAATGAAATTCTATTTTTCCAAAATGCAAAATGATAAAAGAAAATTTTAGAAAAAAAAAAGAAAATTAATTTTTTAATTGTTTTTGTATTTTTTATGATTTTTTAAAGATTTAAACTAAGAAAAATTATAAAAATTAAACAAATAATTGGAAAAATCCAGAAAAATCACAAAAAGTCCTAAAAGATGCAAGGAATACAAGAAAAATAAGCTCGAGTGCCCAACTTATCAAATAAGCTAAGAAAAACCCTAGATAAGCTACGACTTTATTTAAAAGCTAAAGGGCAAAACGTGTATAAGGAATAAATGAAAACTTACTCTAATGGATGAGCTATTGAAGCACAATGGTAAGTTAGTGGGTGTGTAAAGGCAAGGTTGTGGGTTCGAGCCCCAGGCTTTGCTTTTTGCTTCTTCTTTTTTTTGAAAACTTCTAAAAACAAAGTTGTAGACAAGCTAAAAATAAGCACTTTTACTAAAAGAAATTATCTTTGAAAAGCCCTAGATAAGCTGTAAAACAGCTGAAAACATGACAGACACTACTTAACTATATTTTTGGTATTTTGTTAAACTTTATAAACTCAAAATCTATCAAAAGCTAAAACTAGGACATAAAGCTACTTTTTAATCTAATTATAATCTAATAAGCAGCTCTAGCAAGAAATAAGCAAAAGAAAACAAGCCTTAAGCAACTTTAAGCACAAATAAGTAAGCTATAACCTAACAGGCCAATGAGCTACTTTTGAGCATATTTTTAAGCATACTACTAGAACCTTATGAAGATTAGCTTAACACCTACTTAAAGCTCAGCTAATAAGCTTCTTAAAACAATAATCAGAAAACATTTTGAAATCTAAATGAGTACTGAAAAAGCAATAAGAAAAAGCTACAGGCTACTCTTGATATTTTTGGATTTTTAATGAAAAAGCTAATAAGCTAATCCTACTGATTTAATAAGCTAATGACAACTGAATTTTAACCTAATAAGCTAATTAAGATAAGAATTAAACAAAAGCTTAAAAGCAATAAGCAATAAAACTCTAAAAAGCACTTAATAGAAACTGACAACCAAACAGACCCTACAGGGATCTTTGAGCTTATTTTTCAATAAGCTCTTGGATCCTTATGCACTATTAAGCTACACTAGATTAAACTACAACTAAAAAGCTCTCTAAAACATCTTTCAGAAACTATTTTGAAATTCAATTGCTTATTGAAAAAGCTTTGAAAACAGACCTAATGCTTAGCATATGACAGTTTTGTTTTTGAAAATGAAAAGACAAAAGCTAATTTTAAAAGCTCAAAACAGATTATCAAATAAGCTACACTTTGAAAACTATCTTAAAACAGATGAACTATGACCCTAAATCTTTTTGAATGCTGAAAATCTAATTCTAAAAACTACTTTTACTCTATGAAAATTAAACTTGAAAAAGGACTTATTTGCTTAAAAATATTGCTGATGCAGTTTGCACTTACAGGAACCAAATCAAACTAGACAAAGTTCAGGCTATTAAATTTGATTCTACACTTCTAAAAAAAACTAGCTAAGATCTATTAAAGCAACTATAACAACCAAGATTAACTTGAGCTTAATTTGATAAACTAACATAACCAAAACTTATCAGATTCATTCTAGTAACTTTTAAAACTAGACTAAACCTATTAGATCTAAGTAATCCTACTCTCATACACATGGATATAAGATTTATAATAGAAATAAGGATCCAAATTACCAAAAGTAGTACTAACTCTCAGTTAGTACTGCTATGCCAAACACCCCTTTAAACACTTAAATCCCATATTTTAGCTTATGAAGATGAAAATTAAAGCTCATAATGCAATTACCAGATAATGTTAAGCTTTAAACAAACCTTATAAGCAGATTTAAACCACTGAATAAGCAAAATCTATAAGCTAACTATTAAGCTAATTTTTTTTGTTTTTTTTTAGACAGTTTATACGACAGATTATGAAACTAAGATCCTAAATTAATGACAAAGCATAATAAGCAAATAACAACTATAATAAGCATTTATAAACAAATTAAGACAGTAAATAAACAACTAAATACGCAGATTAAGTAATTAATAAGCAAAGATAAAATTAAGCTAGTAACTAAAGATAGAGAAAGTAAAAGGTATAGAACCTGAATCACAGCTAAACATGGATTATTGCTCAAAAAGAGCTTAAGTCTACAAGCTTTGGCTTATTGAAAATAAGCCAGTAAAGTCTATGGACCGATCCATGTCTGGTCCATCATCCAATTAATAGCTGTGGTATATTTGGGGGAGAATTTGAGTATGAATGAGCTTATTTAAGCTATTTGAGCTTAAATGAGCATATGACTAGCTTAAGTTGCTTATTAAGAGCTTATTGAAAATTTTAAACCATATTGCATTAAGTAAGACATACTTAAACACAAACTTAACTATGAAAAGCAACTTTTATTAATGAAAACGAGATTACAATACTTAAAAGAAAGGTTACAAGTATTTAAATGACATTAAAATTGAAAATTACATGATAAGCTAAAATTATTATCTAAAAATTAACTAAAAACTAACTGTCCCTCTGTGAGTGATGGATGCCTCTATTTATAGCTATAGTGAAAAGCTTCTAGGTCTTCAAGTTGTTAGACGCTCCCATTCATCTTGGACCTTCCTTTAATTTCAATCATTGGATCATAACTCTTGTCCGTTGTATTGATTTTGGAGCACACGGATATCCAACGTGGCATCCATGTGTTAGCCCTTTTGTGCTTCTTTTTCAAGTGATTTAGTGTAAAAATCCACTTGTTGATGTGCTTTTTTGATAATCCCGCGTGTCATTCTTTGTATACTTGGACCAATCAAAAGCTTTGGTATGACGTTTTCTTTGCTAGCTTACCCCTTGATACTTGAATTGTTCTTCCACGTCATTAATTTTCATTTACCCTTTGTTTTTGACTCATGGTTAAACGAGGAAGGAGATGAACAATAACAACTAATTTTCCCACGTTTAAAATTATAAATGGGTGAGAGTGTGTATGTTTGAAATTTTGACCCGGGTAAAAAATAGCCTTTGACTTAGGCTTTTATAAAGGATTTGGGCCACGGGTGTATTTTGGGCTACGGGCTAAAAGGGTAACAGGATATGTGGTTTTGTTTTATAGAAAGATAACGATCGTTAGTCTCTTTATAAAAGAGAACTAACGGTGTTAGGGTTTTAGGGGTTTTTTATGATACATTAAGGGCATTTTGGGAATTTTGAAAGGTTTTGTCTTTTAGTGAGTTGACTTTGGTTGATTGGAGTTAACTTTTGACCTTTCTTGCTATTAAATCCTCGGCTCTTGTACACTCTTTTCCGTCTCGTGTCTGTGTTTGTCCGGTTTTGACCATTTTCTTGTGATTTTTGCTATATCCATACCTACACAATCACAAAGACAAAACAAGCAATATACAAGCATTTTAAGCACAATTTTGTCTTTTATGGGTCATTTTTGATATAAAACGGATATGTGTTTTCACACATATCAAAATTCCCCAAACTAAACGATTGCGTGTCCTCACGCAATATTATATGCTCTAAAACCAAATACCTCAAAACCTCCCCAAACTAATCCTTTAAGAAGTAGTAAAGTCATTTATGGGGAGAGTTAAGAAGTCACAAGTTATAAAACACCCCGTTTTCCCATTTTTCAAAACTTTTTCTATATTTTTTTATGATTTTTAATAATTTACTTCCTACAACTTACAACTTATTCTTTGTGTGACATAATGTATTGCTTTCATTATCTTTTGATAACTTTTAGGATCACGGAACAAAAAGCACTTAAAGTGTCCTAATGGATAAATTCATCATCCCCGATTTTCACTTCTCCATGCCAAGCTTAAAAATAAGATCATTGTAAATTACAAGTTATGATGCTAACACTACTTATAAGAGTTAATTGTGTATTTACTTTTCCTCCCTTATTCCCTAATTTTGTATCTCAAAATTTTATTAAAGTCATATACCCGAAGGCTCTTTAAGACTTTTATTTCTATACTTATTAATTCCGAAAATAAAGCGTAACGGTAAAGACGCAATAATTAGTTCCTAGCCATTTTCAAAAGAAAACAATGCCATCAAGATTAAGTCTACATCGAGACGACCAAAATTTGGCTTTTATTAGGTTACTTAAGCAAGGTACCATTTACGTCATATACCCTAAGGCTCTTTAAGACATAAATGGACCAATCTTATTTGCACCATATACCCTAAGGCTCTTTAAAGGATAAGCAAAATATTTATTATTGTGATACATATAGTATGCCAAATTAAGTATTCCTGATGTATACTCTCTCTAAATCACAAAGAAACTAAAGAAAACTTCTGAGAACTAATTATTAACCAAAAAACCGCACAACTCTACTTATTAACAATTATTATTATGGTGAAACAATCTAATGGGAGAAAAAGCCACAATATAACACTCATAAGCCTTAAAGAAATCCAACTATTCTATGTTTAGCATCAAAACTTATAACTACTCTATCATCTCTTGTTCTTCACAATTTAAAATTCCTAATAAAGAAACTCGTGAATACTTAGCCTAATAAATCGATCTTTGCATATTTAAAATCAATTATGGGAACTTGCAAAGTCTTGACTTTTACAAGCTAGACTCGCGTTTTAAAGCTCCTTGTATAAAAGATTAGCAAAGTTCAATCTAAAAAGTTAAGGAGAAAGCTAAGATTAAAAATCAGTCGGGTCAAAATTTACTTTTGTTCTCACCAACGGAAAGCCTACATTTGTGTCTTAACACTTATTTTTTTAACAACTACTATTTTTTGGTGGTGCAAAATAAACTTAAAAAAATTATTTTTTTTGCGGGAAAACGGGGTACGTGAGAACAACGGGCAAAAGTAAGTAAGATCATATCGAAGATATACTCCTTCCCAAACTAAAATCAAACATTGTCCTCAATGTTTCTCTAAAGGTTAGTCAATAATAATCAAGGATATCAGATTTCCCCAAACTAATGGCAAGCAAAGGCTAGGAAGCTCGAGTGAACCGGGAAATTACACCGAACACGAGAGTCTTCAAAAAATTCTGGATCAATCCTGCAAACAATCACAAGTACAAACAACAACAAGAATCGGAAAAGTACAAGCCTCCTCACATCACAATAGAAATAATAAAGAAAATAGAAGGATAAGCATGGGGTGCCTCCCACGAAGCGCTTTGTTTTTGGTAACCGAGTCACATAGCTTGACTCGATCCCCGAATTCATTCGTCCTTGGAGAAAGTGTGGAAGAGAAAATCTCAATCGGGCTTTCATTAATGTTCGGATAAACATTTAAGCACATGAAAGTTCCATCCCGATGAGATGCCACTGGCTCTAAGTGTAGATGCCGGGATCAAAAATGGTGTCCTTATTCTCGGTGGAGAAAAGTAAGGGAGAAACCTCAGGGTAAGTGAGATATGAAAGAAAAATCCGAGTGACAAATGTGAAGGAATCGTCAATTTCAACATTAATCTCACCTCCTCCTGGGTCAAAACATTCATCTTCATTAACATTGCTTATCACGAGCACATTAGGTTCCATGCTGAAGGTTAAACGTTTAAATTCGGGAATGGGATCATTGTTAAGCAAGTTGTTAATAATATCCTCTTCCGAGTCAAAATCACTTTCAATACCCAATGGTATCGAATCATCTAGTCCGGAAAATATATCGATCTCTTCCCTATTAGAATCACTATCCTCAACGAGAGTAATAGATGAGGGAAGAGACTCGATGATTGTATGAGAATTTTCCGGCGACCGAGAAGATGAATTTCCGCATAGCAACGACATTCGATTAATATAATCCTCATGCTCTCTAACAATTCCTGGAGGAATTGTGATAAGTTCACCGGTGAACTCATGGTGGAGAGGATCACTTTTGGGAGAAAAAGTATTATGTTGTGGTTCATGATCGAAAAATACTTCGGGAGAGAGATTATGGGTGGTATCATCACTAAGCAAACTCTCAAGATAGATTACGTCTCCTTCCGAGTCATAATAACCTTCCTTAATATACGTAGGAACTTCGATAGCTAGAAAAGCATCGATCTCATCATTGTTGCCTCCTGGGTCGAAACACTCAGCCTCATCAATTGGAGCATCGTACAAAATTCTTTTCCAATCATTCGTTTTACATTCCAAATCAAATAAATTATCATTCTCTTCGAAAGGTTGTTCATCGATGAATCCCTCGAGAATAGAAGCAATGCTTTTCATAGGAGTAGATGGATCATGGTGAAGTAGAAAGAGTTAGCGGAATTAAAGTTTGAAACATGTACTTGGCTTTCATGATGTTTTATGTTTGTCGATTACGGGACCTTTATGAGCATGGGCTATGGATCTTGTGAGCCGGGCTGGAAATCAGAACCTCCTCCACCAGCTTTAAATAGACTGAATTAAAACGTTAGCAATAAAAGCGGAAATCCGGGGGGAGGACGAATATGGCTTTGTCATTCGTCATGGTTTGGTTGGAGTAACCTTCAGATCTGTGAGGTTCGACCTGGTGATCAGATAGATTCAATTTTAAGATAATCTTCTTGACAGGAATTTCAGCTGTAGTATTGAATCTTTTCTAAACTCATAAGTACTTAGATCAATCATACTCAGCTTGTTAAGTTATTATTGGAACGTCTCAAAGAGACAGCACGATAAGATGGTGATCCAGTGAGTTACTATACTCACCGATATTGATATCTGAAAAAATTTGATTGAAAATCAAGCGGTTGGTCTCACTTACAGATTGTTTTTGTGACACAACAAGCGGGTTATCATTTCAAAAAATTCATTAACAACCGTTGATCCATTTCCTGGAACAAGTTTGATTCTTATAGAATCGCACCATCGTTTCTTTCCAGTTGTCACAAGTTTGATTCATAAAGAATCGCACAAGTTACCTACCATGAGCTTGTTTGATGTTGGCTCAAGCAGGATTTCCATCTTCATTGTGAATACTTAAGTATCACTCGGATGTTCTGGCAAAATGACAAGATCATTGGTAGGACTTTAATGATATTACTGATATTCACCATTGTGTGAGTTTTAACAAGCTAAGATATGACAACGTGTCCTAAAAGATTAATGGATGATGCTTTTGGCTTAGACTCAATAGTGCACTTTTATTTTTGTGATCGGATGGCTGGAGCATAACTGCCACCTTTTATTATCAACTAACTCGGTTGAGTGAGGAAAGTCGATAGAAATGCGTGTAATCTCTGTAGAAATGAAAAAAAGAGTCATTTTGAGAGACTTGAGTGGCTAGGGAGGGTTGTGCATGCGTCACTGGTGTCCCTTGACTGTCTTCAAGGTCAGACTAGACCTGAGTTGTTTCTGACAAGCATATGTATTGACCCAGTTTCTGACCTAAGTGTAAGGAGGGCTTCTTTCTTTTCACCACTTTTCCCTTACAATTTCTGTTTTCATTCTTCAACCCCTTCAATGCTTACCGAGACTTCATAACTAACACCTTGTTGGGTTTGTTCCAGTGTTAGCTCTGTCTCAGTCGGCATTTATTCCCGATTCTTCACTTTTTTCCTTTTTAATCATACCTAGACTTTTTACACTATATAGTGGTATCCCTGTGGTTGATCCCTCGGTTCTGACTGGATTCATGGGATCTGAATACCTAAGCCTACCACTTATAACTTCTTAAATTTAAGAAAACATGGTCGGTTTCTTCTTTTGGGTATTTTCATCACGATCCTTCCAACAAAAACATTGCAAAATTTCAATCAAAGTGTTTGGTATAAATATCAAATAGATTTACACTTTGAGAGTTTTTCATTCATCAACTAAAAGCTCACCCTTAAACATGTGCATAGTAATCTTAGTAACATGCTAGGTATGGGTGTGCACTTGAGTCCATTTTATTTGATCACTTCTGTCAATATACATTAAGCCTGGTTAATCACATTTTCTACCCGTATCCAATATGTTAATCCTTGATATTTTGGATATCCAATTGATTAAACCGTTTCAGGGACGTAATGAGATATGCTAGCAGATTGGAACATGTTATTGCTCCCCCTCAACTTGTGAGGGATTATAAGATGGTACCGAGTACAATTATTTGAAAATTTTTGAATTTACTAAGAAATTCTTGAAAAATTTGTACTCGAGCACATCTTATTTTTCACCAAAAATCTACACTATTAATGAACATATTTACAAGATAAAAGTATTTACGAGGATTGACCTTTTTAATATGAGAACAACATATGATAAATCATATGGTCCTTTGTAGAAGCCGTAGGTCACCCCCGTATGGTCTTCCACCTACAAATCTCTCCAAACTCCGCATTATCCTCCTTGTCTTTAGCCTTTTGTCAATTGCCTGAATCATAGCTCTTGCATTTGCTTTGTCACGTTGGCTCCAAAAAGTCTGTGGCAGATACTCCATTCTAATTCCCTTGAGGCGATCATTTAGAGCAGTCCGAACATCATCGAGAGTACCATCGCTGAACTTGTGTAGTTCGTCAATGCGCATCAATCTGTTCTTCTTGTCTTTGTTCTCGTAGATGAATCCTCTTGGATCGGAGTATGGTGTATAAGAATCTCGTCTTCTCAGATTGGGTCTGTACGTGTCAGGCTTTGTGAGGTTGAGTTTCTTTTGATAGCTTTCAACTCCCAATTGAAGATCTTCCACACGCCTTTGGATGACAACACTTCTTGTGAACATTCTTAAGGAGACATTAAATGCAATACGTTCTTCAACGTTGAGATTTGTCACTTTTCCTTGTACGAGAAGAAGCAGCATATCTTCAATGTCTTGGATCCTTAGTCTGTGGAAGTCGCCTTCTTTGAACTTGTAAAGAACGTCGTCATCCCTTCGTACAGTAATCCAGTCAAGATGCTTGTAGTCTTGCCATTCGACTATTTCCACCTTTGTGACAGCAATAATCCGTCTTTTTGAGTAGACGTCACGAGCTGATTCCCTTTGTGGTGCAAATTGCATAGAACTGTCTTCGCCTTTTTGCCCCAATGTGAGGATGCGAATTTGTCGTATTTGACTATCATTTGACTCCACATTGAGTTGGGCACTAAGTCTTCTATCCATTTAATATGCCCGTAATCTGCAGCCGTGGTCTTCGTAACTGAAGTAGAGTACTTGCGGCTTGACTCACCACCACGTAGGTACTCAAGGTCGTTATTGATGAAGTGATGAAACGGTATAACATGACGACCTTGAGAGTTTGGAACCAACGGTAGTGGCTGTCGCAGATCATGAGGATATTGGCGGCCTTCTGGGTTGATCCAGTCCAATTTTTCTGTTGTGGCTTTGTAGACTTCTTCACAAAAGTATTCAAGTTCAGTCAAACTCTTGCATGTTCCTTTCATCAGCTCAAATGTTGGACCTGCTAACAATTCAGGTGTTAGTGTTTTAACATTTAGCCGGTTCATCACAAAAGCGGAGAAGTCAAATGTAGTGTCTGTTAGCTCATCGAATGACTCTCGAGGGTCTTGTCTTCTTGCCAGATTGCTTAGCCAAGGTTGGACAGATTCATGAATGGCAGGTACAGACTTATTCCATGCATGATCAGGAGAAGGTAGTCGTTTAGGTTGTTGAAACCAGTCAGGAAGATGATGGACCTCTTCTTCTGCTTGTTCATCATGGACACCTGTTTCAAACTCCTGGTGTGCAGGTGCTTCAAAGACATCTGTAGTTTGCATAGTGTCCTCTACCGGAGCAGATTGGCTAGCAGATTGCTTGTGAGTCTTAGAACCTGTAGTAGTCTTTCCTGCTTTTGTGGTTGTCGTTTCTCTTGGAGCACTGGTAGATTCAGGTTCTTTTCCCGACCTTCTTCTTTTGGACCCCCGGTCTGTTCCGGCGAAGGGTTCTTGATCATCATCTGTGTTAGGATCACATAAATGGACCCAAACAAAGAAGCTTCGGTCACTCGAAGTTACAAGACAAAAGTCTAGCTCGAAAACAAAAAAAGAGAACACCTGTTTTCCAAAACTGCCTACCTTGTTGTTGCAGGTGCTTCAAAGACATCTGTAGTTTGCACCATAGTTTTCTCTCTAACCCGAGCAAGCAAGACCAGAGCAGATTGGTACAGAGAATGCTTGTGGAGTCTTAAACCCTTAGTAGTCTTTTTTTCTTCTTTTTTTTTCCTGCAAGTCCGTCTGGGTCGTTTCCTCCTTTCTCCTTCTGCTTGGAGCACTGGTAATTCAGTTCTTTTTCCCTGAACCTTCCTCTTTTGAAAACATTCCCTGGTCTGTGAATCCATAAATGCGACAGGGTTCTTGGAATCATCATACTACTCAGTCTCGAGTCTTTTAGATGTGTTGTGACCTGTATCGCCATAAGGTATCGTGAGCATAATTTTGTCGCTTCATACCATCAACTAATAGCCTTAGTAGAACTTGCCTTTGAATGTCTGACCCGTTGATAGGATGTGTTTAGCTTCATCTTTCAATTTAAGATCTTTTTTCCACAGCTCTAGTATTCTTGAAAGATTAGCAGCTACACATGCATTAAGATGTCTGGCTTCCTTTGAAGATCATACCAGAACCTCAGACTCGAGTTGTTCCGTTTACGAACTTCTCATTTTTGGAGTGATCATTTGAGACCTTCTTTCTTGACTTGTTCCTATGAGATTACTTACTTCATTCCTTCATGCGATTGAATCAAGGAATGGTTGATTTTCAGTCTGAACTATTCCGAATGTCTGTCATACTTCATTTTGTGTTTTTTTTTGGAACTGCAACATCTTACTGTGGTTCCAGCATTTTATTTGCCAGATAATGATCAACGATGCAGGTAGTGAAGATAGTGCATCTGTCAATTGAGTTGTTTGTCTGAAATTCCGCGAAGTTGTCTCTAAGGTTTTTTAGTCTGTAATCCATCAAACGTCCATTGCCTGATAGCAACTAACTGATAGCAAAGTCAGGAAGATTTTGTATTAAGGAACTTGGAGTTGTAGCCGGTGTCAGGATTGGTGGTTGTTGTAATTGAATGACAAGAGGATTTGGTGTTGGAGGACGATTGATTGGGGCAAAGAAGGATGACTCCACAATGGTAGTGACAGGAATATCTGTTAAGAGAGGTGGCTTCAGGCTTGGTTATCCAAATTAGCATCAACACCGGATCTTGATTTGATTTAGCGTTGAGACGAAGCCCATGATACGGAAAACTCACTGACTGTTGTAGACCATCAGGATTTACCCAGAGTTAGGGTCACATGAGTGTCATTAATTTGCTGGGTCTTGAACCTGGGGGCAAATAACTATCTGTCATTTAGCATCATCTCTTCCTTCAAGATTTGGCAATTGTTATCTTCGAACCGGGGCCTCATTTCCTTGAACCTCTACATATGTAGTATCTTCATCCGAGTTTGCGCCTTCAACATCCATCCCTTCAACCTCATTGTCGTCACTGTCTTCGTCATCTGATGATGAAATACGAGAGGGTGTATGAAACTACAGGATCGAAGGTATCATCATCATGACATATCCTCTTCATGTATTATTTCAAATAACATCAGATTTTGTGAGCTTTGGCTGGATGAAATACATCACCAACATCTTTTGTATTTCATGTCTGAGCTTCATCCATCATCATCTTGAAGCGTAATCATTTCTCGTCTTAAAAAATGGGGAATAAACATCATCTTCATCATCCTAAGCTGTCTCATATCGTCAGAATTATTCCTTCATCTTCATCATCCTGAGTTTTCTCAATCACGTCAAGTTAATCAGTCATCCTTGAATCAGTCGTGACTTGATTTCCAAAGATATTATCATCTGAGTCCTAACAGGGTGCATCGGGGGAACCACTGGTTGTAACACCAATGGCCTTCACGATCTGCAAACCAGGAACCCGCTGTCATGAGAGATTGAAGGTCTCTCTCTTACGTTAAAACGTCTTCCTCTTTGGGTGATTATCAGAGTTGCTTAGCTTCTGTCAATACCGCCGTCAGAGATGAGGCTATAAACTCTTTTTTGGCCCTTCTCTTTCCTTTGTCCCTGCCCGACTATGCGTATTCTTTCCTTTTTTTTCTTTGGGGACAGTGGGATGGCTGGTCACTTTCTTCTTAGAGGGTGGTTGCAACATATCAGCGATACGACAGTAATCAATCGGTTTCTGTTTCTTCTTTTCATCATACTTCCCATTCATCTTTGGAGGAATCTTTCATTCCTCTTCTTTATTTTCCTCCTGAGAGGGGGGCAGGGGGGGAGGGGTGAGGGGGGGGCATGAAGGGAGGGGGTGGCGGAGCGGGGGGGGGGGGGGGGGGGGAGGGGGTGGGTTGTGGGTTTGAGGGAGGGTAGGGGGGTAGGTGCAGGGGGGAAGTAGTGTGGGGGGGAAGGATGTCCATTTTGGTTTAGGTATTGGCGGCATACTTGGGGATGGGGGGGGGGGGGTGGCAGGGCTTGGCGGACTGCCCGGTGCGGGGGGGGGGGGGCCAGCCCCCAGGGGGCGGGGTAGTTGTCGGCCGGGAACAGTGATCGGCGTGAGTAGCTGTGGGCCCTATTGCCGGTAGGGGGGTGAGGAGGGCCAGCCAGGTGGGTGGGGGGGGGGGGGGGGTGGTGGTCGCAGGGCGGGTGGGGGGGGGGGTGGCGGGGGGGGGGGGGGGGGGGGGGGGGGGGGGCGGGGGCGGGGGCGAGGCGGAAGTCTGGGGCTACTACTGGGGGTAACATCGGGCACCACTATTCCTGCCACGCTCCGGTTCCAAACCAAACCTTCAGTGCGCCCCGTTCTCGCTCTCGGGGGCGAGCCTGCCCACTGCCATTGGTGGCATCCTATGGACATAATTGCCCATTTACCTTGTGTTCGTACATCTTCATTCGAACTTTCATCTTCGAAGGGGGGAAGGATGAAGGGGACGTATTATTTTAAAATATTCGGGAAGAACAAAAACGATTACGGCGCTAGCTTGGGGTGGCCGGGGACCTTGTCAAGGGGCGACCAAATTCGTCAAAAGCCCCCTCCCTCCTGGCCCCACCAACAGGACGTACAACTGTATATAATAGTATTGAACGACCAAACTGGGTAAATGCCGTACCTCGGGGGGTCGACGATCCACAAAAATAAAATGCATGGAGGATCAACGGGGGAAATGAAACCTTTGCCTATCCTTGTCCATATTGAATTTGTGTAACAAAACTACCATCCCCAACAAGTATTTGAGCTGAAGGACGAAATACGTAAAGTGGACGCTACTTGGGGGTGGGGCGTCGATGGTGAGACGCGCCCACCCCCCAGTTCTGGGCGCCGTAAGTATAGGGTCTCCAGGCAGGGCTGGGGCGTTCCCCTTCACGAGCCCCCTTGGATAGATGTGATCCAGATTATAAAGTACCTAAAGGACACGTTATCAACGCTTCATTAATCCACCCGAGGGGGTGGAGGGGGGCGTTCGGGGCACCCCCCCCCCCCCCCCCAAAATGGAAGCTTCTATACCAGATACAACATTCCCCACAAAAAGACAAAAAAAAGAGCGGAGTCTAGGCGGCAGCCCCCTTATAGGCCTGGCGGCCCCTGATTGGTTCTTAAAATATATATAATATATAATACAATATATATAATAAGTATAATCTAAAAAACAATCAATGAAACCGAGAAGTAGTATAGAATATCCCTGGGTCGTTTATCCCCAACGAGGCTGTGCTGGAGAATCGATACAGTCGGAAAATTGGAGTTTAAATGAGATTAATGATTTGAGAGAGTAGAAAGCTAAATTAATCAATAACAAGAAAAAACGATTGAGAAAAAACTAAAAATGAAAGCTAAATAACTTAAATCCTAAAACGGGCACGAAAAACGAGGGTCAGAAACCTAAATTTTGCAAATTAAACCTTAAAATAAATTTAAAAGCTAAAATAGATTCTAAATGACAAATAACGAAGTTTAAAAAAAACTAGACTGAAAACGGAGGTCGTTTGACCCAAAAACGAGTCAAGACAAGAACCGTACCCGAGACCCGTTCTTTAAAAATCAAAAGTTTGCAAAATTAACCCTACGAAAATTTTTCTATTTTTCCTACGTAAAATATGACTAAAGAAAATTTCCTAAAAAAGAAAAATATTTTTTTGATAATTTTTGTATTTTTTATGAATTTTTAAAACTTTTAAAGAAATTAAATTATAAAAAATACTAAACTAATTTTAAAAATTCTGAAAAAATTACTAAAATTACTTTACCCTAAAACCTACCTAAGAAAAATAAGAAACCCGAAATTCAGCTTATGAATAAGCTGAAAATAAGCTTAAACGAGCTTATAACTATATGGGCCAAAACCCCCTTATATACCAAAGTGCCCAAGGGTCTAACAGAAAAGACCCAAGGGCACAGCGGTAAGAGTGTTTATAAAGAAGAGGTGTATTGAGGGTTGAGACCCGGGTTCGAGTCTTGCTCACCCAGGTTTCCTCTTATCTCCTCTTTTTTTTAGAAAAACTTGTTAACCAAACTTGATAAGCACATGGGGCTTATCGTTTTTCATAACTACAAATTTTTGTGAATGCTTATAAATAAGCTGGAAAAAGGGCTTTTTGTTTGGACAGAAGGCTTAAATTAAAGGCACATGTGGCTCTTTTTCTTTGATCTCTTGATGAACAAATAGCAAGATAAGTGGGAAATGAGCAAAGCACAT
The DNA here is from genome assembly GCA_026074375.1 of Tanacetum coccineum. Lineage (NCBI taxonomy): Eukaryota > Viridiplantae > Streptophyta > Magnoliopsida > Asterales > Asteraceae > Tanacetum > Tanacetum coccineum. Next base: position 2,946 of record BQNB010056100.1, on the reverse strand, counting down.
TAACACCACAAAATTCATAATTGAACTATCTTTAGGAACAAAAATAAGCAAATGAAATAAGCCCAATAAGCCAGAAATTGGCTTAAACACTCAGCAGTACTAACTTAAGAGTTAGTACTGCTAGGTTGTTTAAATTGAGCTAAGGCAAAAATGTGGCTTTTTGATTTGGACTTTAAACACACAATAAGCAAAGAAAGTGAATAATAAGCAAACACAGGCCACAAACAATCCTAATAGCAGTAGAGCTTATAATCAACCATAATAAGCCCCCTAATAAGCTAGAAAAGCAATTAAGCTATTTACTACACTAACTAAATGAAACAGTCAAGTCCCTAATTTGAGCTTAAATTTAAACTACCTAGAGGCCAAGCTAAGGTCTACAACTAAGGGGACTTATAAAAGAGCTTATTGGCTTTTTAGAAAAGCCAAAAGCTTGAGCTAAGGTCCTCTAATAAGCTAGAACAGTGGGCTTAAAGATGGTGGTTTAACACCAGGGCAGTTTCAACAAAGGATTTTGTGAAAAAAGTTAGCTTAAAAATAAGCTCTCCAATAAGCTCAAAAACAAAAACTTAGTTAAAACAGATGAAAATACCATGAAATGAACTTGTGCACAAATTTTTTGAACCTAAAACACTGATTTACCTTCTGATTTTTTTTAGAATGAAATTGGGACACCTTTTGGCCTTTTGAAAAACTAAGAAAATGTTGACAGTTTATAATGGATTGCAAATGACACCAATTAGACTTAACTATAAGTTTTTGACACTCAGAAAGGAAACACTTTGAAACTATAACTCAGGTTTTAAAAGGTTTAAACAAATAAGCTCATGAAACCTTTTTAAAATTCAACAGATTAAGTAACCAATGAGAAAACTAAAAAAAAATACTTTTAGGACTTAGAAAATTTGGAAAACAGATCAAAATAGCTTAATACTACTAATCAAAAAATTGGCAAATGACCACAACCCATGACATTGCATTTTGACCATTTTGGGCTTAACCCAAACACCCCCTTATATTTCTAAAAAAGGGTTTTAGCACTTATAAAGACTAATTTAAGCACAAATTTTAAAAGACAAGTATTGAACAAGCATAGTTAAGCACTAAAGGGTAAGAGGCAAAAGCAAATAAGCACAATAAGACATAAATAAGCTAAAAAAAAAGCTGTGCTACAGTAACTTTAAGCAAAAATTTAAAAAGAAGTATACCTTGACTCCTTGCTCAAAACAGGAGTATATCCAACCTAAATAAGCTCTAATCCTACCCCTTAGCTTATAAATAAGCTATACTAAACACCCAATGAGCCATCCAAGTTTGCTCATTCATCCATGGCTTAATCAAACAGTGACTTTTTTTCCTTTTAATTTTTCTTGGTATCTTGTATCAAAGTTTGAAAACAGATTATAAAGTGGCTTATATTAAGAGCTTATATGATTTTTAAAGAAACCAAAGTTGAGATAAAAACTTAGAACACAATGTGAAAGGTAAACTGAATTTTCATTAAACTAAGAAAGAGTACAAGTACATAAAAGTAAATTAAGTTAAAAACTAAACTGAGCTAAAAAAAACTACACTTCTTGCCACAATGGCTTACAAGCTTTTTATATAGACGAGCTAGGGTTTGGACTTTTTTTTTTCTCGTGTGCTTCTTTGTAGAGACATAAACAGCTCTTTGTGCTTGTTGTGAGTGTGTAAACACAAGTCTAATCCTGGCCCTTGGTTTTTCTTGTTGCCCACTCAAATTGATCTCAACCTTTGATCGAATTGTGGGTTTTTGGATTGCCACCGTGGACAAGGACCATGTGGGGGGTGGGGTTTATGAGAGTGAAGGGTTTGGATGGACATGGGGAGGTCAACGAGGTGGAAAGTGACAGGAGGTGGGGTTATAAGTTTTGGCGGGGAAACTTTGTAGAAGATGTACAGTGTTTTAAAAACGGGGGTGTGGGTTTGTGGTTTTGTCAAAAATGGTCCCTGAGGGTGTATGTGTTTATTTCAGTTTAAGTCCAAGTGGGGGAAAGTTTAGGGATTAGGCAAGAATGGTCCCTCAAGGTGATACTTGTTATTTCACCACAAGTCCTTGTGGTGTATGTCTTTTGAGGGTTGGCAGAAATAGCCTATGTGGTATTTCTTTGGAGAGTTGGCAGTTTTAGTCCCTTACAATCATTTTCTTCATTTCCTTCATTAAATAAGTTAGGGACTTGGCAATTTTGGCCCCTAAGCTTATTTTTCATCATTTTATGGCTTTGACTTTTAGATTTGTCGGGGTTGACTTTGGTTGACTTTTTTAGACCTGGGCTTTGTCTTGACTTTGTCTTTACCATTCCATGTCTGGTTTTGTCATTTTGGCTTCGTTTTTCGTCCTTTTCTTAGATATCCGTTCCTGCATAACACAATTATCAAAACAAGCAAATTTTTGGCATTTTAAGTCCGTTTTTGGTTATTTTAGCTTGTTTTTAAAGGTAAAAGGTATGTGTAATTAAACACATACCATCACTCGTTCGGTCCATATAAACATACATTCGTTCGGTTCTCACTATTAGTCGCTCGTTCGGTCCTCACTATCAGTCGCTCGTTCGGTCCTCATTATCAGTCGCTCGTTCGGTCCTCACTATGACTCATTCGTTCGGTCCTTACGATGATTCACTCGTTCGATCCATACTGGATCCACTCGTTCGGTCCTCAATAGGTTTCACTCGTTCGGTCCTAATAGTCTTTCACTCGTTCGGTCCGTATTATGAATCACTCGTTCGGTTCCCTTTACACTGACACTCGATCGGTCCATATTATAAATTACTCGATCGATTCACTCTACACTACACTCGTTCGGTCCTCATTTTTATATTTCTCGATTGATTCACACTACAAACCACTCGTTCGGTTCATACGTTATTATGCTCGTTCGATTCATGTTTATTTTGATCGTTCGGTTTTCTTAAGGATTTACTA
>BQNB010056099.1:17955-38809 GCA_026074375.1 Tanacetum coccineum | reverse complement strand
TAAGATCATGTTTTGTTTAACAAAAATTTTTAGTCAAAAGTGATCAATGATTTCAAATTATAAAAAGGAACATATGATGGAAATGAAAAAAGTGAGCTTCAACTGTCTGTGATCATTCAAAAATGATTTATGACTATCTTTTGAACATAATTGGATAAATGGTCTAAGTCATGTCCGGTTTCGGCCGTTTTCTGCATTGAACAGAATGAGGAGTGAGTGGCTTAGTGACCATCCCAGTTATGTCTCAATAGATTGGTTATGTAATCAATGTTTTCAAGGGATCTTTAAAAAAAACTTGCTTTGGAAAAGTTATCTCAAATTCTAAATCAAAAAGATGTATTTTTGTGTCAGCAAGTGGTACTCTTTCACAAAAGGTTTTAAAGAATACAAAGTTATACTCTTGGATTTCTTAAAAAGTCAAAAGTTGTTAAACAAATCAGAGTATATCTTTATTATTCTTGAAAGAGTATCATTTCAACAAAAACTTTTTGGTGAGGAAAAACAAACAGAAAGAGAGATAAAATCCATACGTGAAAAAGCAAATCAAAGTATGCTCGAAAAAGAATTGCCAGAGCATACAAAATGAGTTTAAAAGAATAAAGCGTATGGCATGTGCCCGAAAAAGCAAGAATAGGCACATGAGAAAGAAAATGATCAGAATATGCTCAAAAAGAAATGCCAGAGCATATAAAACAGACAGAGTGGAAAGAGACAAAACATGTCAAATATGTGCAAATTTTAAACTATATCTCATCTCACTAATCATTTCATGTCATCATACAGTATTCCACATGGCTCAACACGTGCTTCCAGCAGCTCAACTTGTTCCACAATACAAACCAATCGGGAGATGCAACAATTATGCGGTGTTGCAGAGTATTCCTTGCTCTCCTGAATGCAAGATAGTTGGGCTGATACTACTTGATCATTGTCTCAGTCACGCACTAACTGCAACTGCTGATGTCCCTGCTGTGTACCTACAACAATTCTGGCGGACGGTGAGCAAGGTACCAGATACTGAGGACACGATCAAGTTCATGCTGGACACTCAACAATTCACATACACTGTGGATATGTTCCGTGATACTCTTCATTTACCAGTGGAAACTCCTGAGAATCCATTTGTCGCACCAGCCAACATCAACACTATTGAAACATTCATGAACAGAGTTGGTTATCAAGGTGTTGTTGACAAAGTAAGTGCTTTCTACACGAAGAATCTGGCTCAACCATGGCAGACTATGTTCAAAGTATTCAACCGCTGCTTAACAACAAGAACTTCTGGCCATGATCAGACAAAGATCAACATTCTTTAGTTATTTCATGTTGTACTCAACCAAACACATGTTGATTATGCTGCTCTTCTTTGGTGGGACTTTATGAACAATGTGTTTCAGAAAAAGGAGTCTATTCAGTATCCTTGTTTTATCAAGTTGATTATTGCTGATCTGATGAAGAAATTTCCAAGTATTCCCAAAAGGCTTGAAGAAGATTATCATTCTATCAAGGATGATGTTCCTCTGGTGAGTGTGTATACAACAGGAAATGTCTTAGTTCGAGGGATGCTGATTCCAGATGCTCTCTTAACTGCGGAGATTAGAGAGACGAATGATTTTAAGGAGTATGAGACGGTGTTTATGAAGGTATCTGTTCCAATGAATCAACCGCAACCGGTTGTTTCTACCCAAGGAACGAATAGGAATACACCTAGAGCCCCTAGGATGCCTACCATTTCTGCTAGTCCTCAGGAGACGAAGAAGAGGAAGCAGACTGCTGGAGAATCTAGTTCAAGGAGAATTACTATCAAAAGGAAGAAACAAAGTACACCATCTATTCCACCTCCTGGAGATGATCGAGAAAGAGATGCAATAGCTGAAGCAAATCTTCTAAGTTTAACTCTTCATAAAACCGCTTTGCTTGTTGAGGCTCAAGAAAATATTGCTAAAGTTCAAGAAAACCTGGATGAGGAGGAGATTGATAAACTAGTTGATGGTGACGATGATGACGAATCTTCTGCAAGTGCATTTGCTGATTTTGTGCTTAATGATGATGGTGATGATACTGGATCTAAGTTAGAGCCCGAGAGTCATAAGGAACATCCAGAACATGTGTCTGATGACGATGAGCAGAAGAACGATGAAGCAATTAAGAAAGAAAAAGAAGTTGTAGAGATTGTGAAGGAAACAAATGTTGATGATGAGACGAAGAAGAAAGATGAAGAGGTTGAGAAAGAAAAAGAAGTTGTTGAGATTGTGAAGGAAACAAATGTTGATGATACTAGTGCTAAGAAGCATAATGAAGTTGTAATAGAGAAAGAGGTTGTTGATATGTCGGGTAGTCAGGAGATTAGGAAAGAGCAGTAGAGGGACACCAGCAACCCAACACCATTAGATCTACCTCAGGAATGTTTTACTCTCAGATAAAACAATTTCTAAAGAATTAGCTGATACTGTCACACCAACAACTGCTACATCCTCCAAGACACCTTCAACAACAACACGTCAGAAGAAATCTTTCACTGCAAAAACAAGACGTTTACCAGGAAGTATTGCTGGCATGTGCAGACGAAGAGGATTAATTCGATCTCATATCAAGACCAAATTTATTACTCGAGAGTTCTTTGTGGAAAAGATTAAAGAAGTTATACAACACTGTGACAAGATTATTCCTGAGCTGACAGTTACAAAGACGAATGAAATGCTAAAAAAGGAGATGCCTCGCTTGGTAAAGTTTTGCATTCAACAAGGACCGAGAAGTCTCTCCTGTTGATATATCTGGTATGGTATCTAAAGAATTTGCTGCTCATGGACCAAAGTTGATTAAAGAACTATTTTGAAAGCACATGCAGAATATAACTCTCAATCTTTATCCCAAAACAAAGTCTTCAACTGCTACAACATCATCTGCTGATCTTCAACAACAACTGTATCTGAGTATGCAGACAAAACCTCAAGATCAAGCAGCCGATCCAGAAATATAGGAACTTTTAAAAGCCAAGTTTGAAAAGCCATAACTTTTGCATATCATGATGACCAACACTACGATGTTGATCCTCCTGAAAGGGGAGAAACATGGTGAAAAAGATATTTTGGAAAAAGAAGAATCTTTTGTGAATGGAAGACCAAATTTACCAACGATGAAGCATCTGTAATAATCAACCCTTAGGGGGAGATTGTTAGAAATGATAAAAAGTGTTAATTATTATTATGAATTGGTCTTAGTTTAGTTTATAGTTTTATTAGTAGTTTTGATGTAATAAAGTCTATCTTGGTCAAAGTTAAGTAAAGTTGACCAAGGTTTGACTAAGTGTAGGGAAAATAGAACAGTTTTGTAATAAGTATATATACTCATCTTGGAGGAGTATATATACATGTCTTGTCTTTGTAACACTCATTTCTCCCTCCCATTTCTATTTTCCCCTTTTGAAATGAAAATTTAGAAAATGATAAAAATACTCTCTAGCTCCTCTCCTTTATTCTAGTAACTTTTGTATGGTATCTACTTAGCAAACATAGCATCTAACAATAAACATAAACAAAAATCAATGATAAATTAAGCAATCAATATAAATAAACCAAACATTAGATCTTCATAAACATGGCTGATACCTAAAGGTATCAGCCAATAGTCATTATAAAAATGCACACGGTTTGATATATGAATGATTAAAATAAAGACACCTTAATCGAACGCGTATTCGGTTACGCGAAGATTACAAGAGTTTTCCTATGATATTGAGGCTCTTTTATGACCTTTTGGGCTCCTTTATTCGTCTCTTGGTCGACTTGGTGGTTTAGGGATTCACTTGCATACCTAAAACTAAGTTTTGGGTCGTCTATTTATAGGGTCTGGAAACTAGTCGATACGCCGTATCGAGCAATGTGGGATACGACATATTGGGGATTTCTTGGAGTAAGGACCACATTTGATATCTTTTAGAATATTTTATTACTATATTATGAATACGACGTATTGATGTCTCCTGGATACGGCGTATAGCTCTTCAATCCTTCATGGTTATTTGTGAAGTGTAGGCACGGATACGCCGTATCTTCTTGCTGGATATGACGTATTGATGTAAAATCAGTTGGTTCTTCTTCATTGACGAAAGTATTATATACGGCGTATCGTTGATGTGGATATGGCGTATTCTTCAAAGTCAGGCAATGGTCTTTTGATTCGTCAAAGTCTTGGATACGTCGTATAGGTCTAGAATAATACATATCCTCTTCATGAAATTTGAGTTGGTGATAACCAGACCTCAAGTCGATCTTAGAGTAGACTCTTGACCCTTGCAACTGATCAAACAAATCGTCGATCCTCGAAAGTGGGTATCGGTTCTTCACAATAAGTTTGTTTAGTTCATAGTAGTCGATACACATCTGAGAAGATCCATCCTTCTTCTTGACGAATAAAACCGGAGCTCCCCAGGGTGAGGAATTGGGTCTTATAAATCCTTTGTCAAAAAGTTCTTGCAATTGAGTGGATAACTCTTGCATTTTTAATGGTGCCAAACGATACAGGGACCGCGCTACAGGTGCAGCACCGGGGACTAAGTCGATTTAGAATTCAATTTTTCGAGTAGGTGGTAATCCAGGTAAGTCTTCTGGAAAGACTTTCGGAAAATCCCATACAATTGGCACATCCTCAAGTTGTTTCTCTTCTAACTCGTCACCAGTCTTCTTTGCCGTAACTTGTGCTAGGTAAACTTGGCAACCCTTCTGGATATACTTCTGGGTTTTGGTGCACAAGATGATACTCAACTTCGACTTACTTCCACCATTACATCCATTGCCTTCTATTACCAACACCTTATCTCCATAAGTAATACAAACGATATTTCATCACAAACGATCACCGCGTGGTATTTTGCCAACCAATCCATACCAACAATGACGTCGAAACTATCGAGTTCTACATGAATCAAGTCAATATCGAACGGGTGACCTAGTAATCCTTATGTGAAACCTTTAAGTATTACATTAGTTTCTGAAATCCTTCCATCGGCTAATTCTACGGCATAACTAGTGTCTAAAGTAGATGGGGTGACATCAAGCAGGATACTAAATGTAGTTGACACAAAACTCCTATCGACACCCGAATCAAATAACATAGAAGCATAACGATTATTGAGAAGGAACGTACCCGTGATGATGTTGGAATGTCGCAAACTATATTATATCATACATTATATATATAGTATTTATTATAATATATATAATATATAGTGTTGAGTAGTTAATATTGAATAATTTGTATTTATTGTAAAAAAATTCTAGAAAATTCTTGTACTCAAACATATTTTATTGACCTATTATTTCTAGTCTATACAACATATTCACAATATTCACAAGATAAGATTTTGATATAGGACTTGACGATTAAACGGTACGCGTCATAAGTTTGTAGTCCATCTCGAGTTCCCTTGCACCAACCAATCGCTCTAGATTTCTGATGATTTCCCTTTCTCGCAGCTGCTTATCGATCAACTCAATCATAAGACCCGATCTCTTTCTGTCAATAGCCATCCACTTCATCTTTGCATTCTTCAGGGTTGTTAATCCAGATGCAAAGTCGAGTATCTATTGAATCTGCAACCGCGAACAAATTAAGTGTAGCCATCTGAGAAACTTGTAAGCTCATCAGATAGTACAACCTAGTTTTCTGTTTGTCTAGGTCTTCATAAACAATTCCTGGTGGATCGTATGATGAAGTGTAGGGTTCTTTGAATTCAATCTCGGGAAAGATCTTATGAGGTTTGGTGATGTTAAGCTTCTTCTGGTAACTCTCTACACCAAGCTATAAGTCTTCAACATGTCTCTTGAGGATTAGGCTTTATGTGAACATACGAAGAGCCACAATAAAGTCAACAATATCACTCTTGTCGAGGTGGAATAGCTTGTGTTGAACAGCAAGAACAGGCATATCTTCAATGTCGCTCAGGTGTAGATCAACAAAGTCACCTTCTTTAAACTTATTAAAGTTGTTTGATCTAATCTTTTCATACCAATATTACTCTTAATAAGTGACCATATTCCGTGCAATTTCTTCACACTAACACTCTCCACACCAAGAATCGCCTTAGTAGAGTAAACATTTTTCTTAGAAAATTTGCTTATACTGAGATCGGTACAAACATTTTGGTCTTTAACCCTCAGTGCGGATTCCCTCATTGACGTATCTTTGTCATACGCATGGTCTTGATGGTACTCCAAAGTGTAGGGACCATGTCTTCAATTCCTTTGATCTGATACCGAGCAACCTTTGTCTTCGTAATAGATGTGGTGTATGTTACCTCTGGATCAGAAGTCTTCAAATATTCCAGATCATTGTTGAAGAAGTAATCAGCAGCAATGGTTCGATGACCTGAGGGACCTTGTAAAGGAAGAGGCTTGGATAGATCAAACGGGTAACGATCTCCTTCTGGATTATTCCAATCAAGCTTGTCTGTTAAAGCATTAAAGCACTCTTGGAAGTTGTACTCAAGCTTGATACTGCTAGAGCACGTGTCTTTTAATAGATTGAAGGCGGGTCCTAACAAGATATCTTGTGTGGATTTTGTATCTTGAGTATATTCAAACCATACTTGGAGACGTCGATAGGTGTGGACATCGATCATTGAATGTGCGTGTTCATTTGAAGAGAGACTCATTGATGAACCCAAGGCCTGTCGCTGGGTTGGATTAAGAAGTTACAACCTGGACGGTTGTTCATCATTCTGGACAGGAGTGGGAGCCTTGGAGGTTGCTTGAACCATTTGGGGATAAGAGTCTTGAGAGTATTAGGTTAGAAGACGATTGTGGTTGATCTATCACAGCAGGTACCACATCTTCACTTGCATATTTATATTCACCCCAGCCAATAGATTCTTCAACTATTAGTTTTGCTAAGTAGTCTTACAGTTTTAGTCTTTAGTCAGAGTTTTACCTTTTGGGGTTTCCTTGGTGGAGGATGGCTTCTTAGTAGACTCAGACTCTTTAGTTCTTCTCCTCTTGGTCTTCTTACCCTGGTTTGGTCCAGCTGGAGGGTCTTCACTATCATCGCTCTTCTTCATCACGCCAAGCTTTCTTTTATGGGCGAGTAACTGTGTCAGCGGGGACTCATTTTTCAATTGCCTTTCATCTTCAGTCAATGCTTCCATAAGTGCATAGTATATCGATGATTGGCAGGATTTCTGTTAAAAGACTTGTTTGCATGCATGGATTGGTAGAGAGCGCTTTTTAGATCATACTCTTCAAGAGTCGCCTTGTTAGTAGACTTGATCATAAACTGTGGGTTCTTTTGACTCTCATCTTGTTCTTTCTTAATCTTGAGAATATCTGAAGGACTTTTCTCAGTTTCTTATTCAGCTGTTGGTGTTGGTTTCTTAGTTAACTCAGGAAGATGCTGCAGAGAATATTTATGAATGAGATCTGCCGTGTGTTTCTGCAGTTCCTTTTGAAATACATCTCCGACTTTGGTATCAAGATAACTATCAACAACTGTTGGAACTTGGGCGGAGAACAGCAAGAGCTTTAGAAGAGTGATCAACAATTTTTAGCTCAAAGATATCTTTTTCCAATTTTAACTCTTAATTCAACAGCAGTGAGTGCATTAGATTTAGGAACAGCAATGGTGACGGTTGGAGCATCTGTTGTGATTGGTGGTGTTGGGATTAGTGTAGGTGTTTGTTGTACAGATGAGAAGATAGGTGTCACTTGAGGTGAGGGGACAGCAGTTGAAACTGGAGTTTCAGTTACAATTTCTGGTATAGGTGGAAGATTGGTTGTCTCTGGAATCACTGATATGGGTGATGACATCAAATAACGTCTATTTTATAGCATCATTTATCACCATGTTATTAACCCATTTTAGTATAGTATTGCGAAGAATTGTTACTTAATCGTTTATATTTGAGAATTGCAGTAATTTGAGTAATTGGTGAAAGTTAGCAAAAGGCACGCATTCTAGAGCTTAAATGAAGATATTTTGAAGATTACTATTCTGAAGACCAATACGCCGTATCCCTCAAAAAAGATACGGCGTATCCGTGCCAGCACTCACCAAAGACCAAATGGAAGGATAAAGATCAATACCCGTATCCAGAGAGGACGCCCAATTTTCTATTTTTTTTTTTATTTTTACGCCGTATTTCCAAGATATAGTATTTAAATATTTCTGGAATATATAAAGCGTGGTCCCTACTCCAAGAAATCGCAATACGCCGTTATCCAACACTTGGATACGCCGTATACAACGAACTTCCAGGCCTTATATATAGAATACTCAAAATGAGTTTTTCAGTGTGTAATTTTTTTCCATTAAACCATAAAATTCGATTTTCAGAGGAGAAAAAGAGCAGAAGAGGTCGAGCAACGTTATCAATTCCATAGGAGACAACGTGTAATTCCGTATACTTTAGTAATCGTTCAGTTTTTGGTATCATTCGTTAACTTCGGTATAATTTTTTTTTTATTGGCTAAATAATGCTCTTGTATTTATTATGACGTTTTGATGGCTAATACTTCGCGGTATTAGCATTATTATGAAAGATCTGAATGTTTGGTATTTTGTTTTTCTCGATTTCTTGATTTAATCGGTGTATGCTTCGTTTATGTTATAAATTTCTACTTGCTGTACGCGATTTATTATGCGACCTTCATTTAAACTGGATCTATGTGAAGCGGACCAATTAGATCTAGAGTCTGGGATAGCTCTCCATATAGTGATTTATACATCTAGAGATATAGTTACACAAATATTGTCCTTCTAAGTCTGTGTCTAGGATACGCTACGGGCTTAACTAGTTAATTGGATATTGTCAATGGTTTATTGATCGTGTTGACTAGCAGGTGACCTAGATAATTCAACAAGTAACGTTCTGATTCCATTGTTAGTTGAAAAGTGGACTATTGTGTATAAATTATCATTAAGCCGGTAAGTGGGTAAAGTCTCTAGGAGCTAGGTTTTAACAGATCACCATTGCTTTAATCCTTAAGATAGATTATAATCAGTAAATAAGGATGCTTTATGCGGATTCTTTAATTATGACAGAATTAATGTGTCTAGGTCTTAAGATGATGTAACGCCTAAGTCTTAAGAAATATATGCCACCTCGAGAGAAGAAATCATTGCACTTAATAAACAAACCAACTTTCTAATCGGATTAATATTGGTTAATATTGTTTTCTTATATAAGGTTTGACCGCTCTTTTATCTTTTATTAATTAGCTTGCGTGGGTAAAAGTGCCTTGAATTGATTGTAGTCACCAACCAAACCGTGCCAGTCTCTCAGGCTGAAAACCCCTTTTTCCCGTTAGAATTAGGATTTAGACTGACATAGGTTTAACATAGGTTTAAATAAAATAGAATTAACATAGAATAGATAACCAAGATATTAATTAAATTAAGAGATTTAACCTCGCTTCAAGTGTTCGACACCCTACTTACCATGAAACTACTACCGATCGGGTACACTGCCCGTTAAAGTGTTGTTTTGGTTTAGTCGGCAAAATATAAATTTAAAACTTGAATCAATTAAATATACACCACACAACGACACAACACCCTCCTTTAACCCTACAACCGAACAAACACCCCCTTCTAGAACCCTTATGGGATTCTGCCAACAATGGGCTCCTCGAGGTTCAGGTTTTGTCCGGTTTAGTCCCTTGGTTTTTGTATTTAAACTATTCGTTAAACTAGTTAAACAATTAACGTAAATTAATGACTATTTAAATTATATCGTGAAGTAAAACATACTCTCCGTATTTTAACGTGTGTGCCCCCAATAGGCTCACATATTTCTAATGTATTTAACGCGGATCCAACTACCATATTTCAACAAATATCGAGTCAAGATCAATCCCTCTTGAGTTAAGGTTCGACCGAGTAGGGATGTTTAGTTTTATTGGAATAATTAAGATTGTTCCCTCTTATCTTTTCTGCATTTGTGCTCAAAGTGAATGATTCAATGTGTTTGCGCATTAAAGAAACCATGTACATATGTATGATTAAACCTGGAAATACATGTTCGCATGAGGGGGATGGCCACTCATAAGCACTTGCCGTCTAGAAAAATATATTTCATATAGTTAGTAGCAAACCTGCTTCGATATCTACAAGTTAGTAGCAAACTCGATTAGATATCACAAAGTTAGTAGCAAGCTCGATTGGTTATCAACATGTTTAAAATGTACCCGATTAGATATCGGTTGATAAGTAGAGAAATCTAATAGACATTGGATAACTAGTCAGGTTAATTAGTAGTGAATTCATTTGATATCGGATGGGTAAATAGACCCCCCCCTCCCCCCCCCCCCCATTCTTGTTTAAGCATCTAGTACCTGGTTGTCTTCTGCTTGTCTTCTTACTTTCCTTAAGAGCTTGCATCTTATTCTTGTGGAGTAAGAGATAGAGCACCTTTAAGCTTAGTCTTTAAAGTGGCGGGTTTTGACTTTGGAGTACTCGAAGTGTCTTGAATGACTACACTCTTAGAACTTCTGCCATTAGACTTCTTCTTATCAGATTCAGGGATAGATTCAGTCACGATCCTAGCATGTGTAGCATGGACTTTCCTTGCTGCTTTTGCTTCTTCTGCTTTAGTTTGACTGATAGACTTAGCTAATTCTAAAGCAACATCAGGATCATCAGAGATAATGTTGTCATCAGCTGACAGTGTGACGTTCTTCTTGACTCTTCTCTTACTTGAAGTCTTTTTCTTAGCTGGTTCAGGTTCAGGTTCAGGTTCAGACTCTTTGGATACATCGACAGTTTCCTGAGACTCTTCAGCAGTCTTCTTGCCTTTTGAACCTTTACCCTTATGCTTTTCTTAGGTGGGGTTCTGATTTGTTAAATATTTTATGAACATGGATATGATTCTGAATGCTTGATTGCATCAGTCAGCATCACATCAAGGAATAGGCAAGTCATAGATTCCGGATAGTCTTCACCTATTATGACAAACTCTTAACAGCTTACAATACCATATCTTTGATGTATGATAATGCGTAGATTGAGGTTGGTGAGAGAGTCTTATTGTTGTTTACAGGAAATGGTTGATGCATGATTTTGGTGAAATCAGGGATATGGCATGTTCTCACGTTTGATTTTTTTTTCTTGTGGTCAAATGGTAAGCAAGTTCTTCCTAATTAATCGTGATAGTCGACATTTTCCTTGTATAAACATCACTTTCAATTTATGTCTAATTATGGACTTTCGGAGTTTTTCTTGCTTTGCCAGTTGTTTCTAGAATAGAGCAACTTGTGGTTTTATAGCAGCCAGAAGTTCTCAGGCTAGTGCATATGATCCACAAACATGTTGGTGTGCCGGCTTAGTGGAAAAAGACAACCCCCCCCCCCCCCCCCTTGTAACCCAAGATTAATGAGAAAGGTGAGTGCAGTATCATTATCTGGAACATCTATGAAGTCTTCACCTTCCACTATTGGACAAATATTAAGGATTGTCCTAAAGACTTCAGCATTGACAGTTACATCTTCTTGTGGCTAAGAGTAATCATAAGAATCATTGTCTTGAACCTTCTTAATGGTGTACCAGAATTGCTGCATAAAGATTTCTGGGACATCTACAGATATGGTGAAAGCCTTAAAACACGTGGAATTCTTGATTACCTCAATGATCACTTGAAATGTCTCTTCCTTTTGTGGTATAGTGGTTTCCAATCTGATATTGGTAGAGCTGATCTTGACTCTCTCAGTAGAAGGAACCTACTTTTCATCACTAGCAACAACTTGTTATGTTTCTTGAGGATTTATGATTCTGCATAAGAATTAACCAATACAGTTTATACATACAACAGATTTATGTTAAGATTATCTTTGGTTATCCTTTTATTATAGGATTGTCTATGGTTAGGTTTATGCAAGTGTGATAGAATTATCACTCTAAACGAATTTAGCCATACTATGGTCATTTAGTCTAATTCATGTAAAAAAATAACAAAAAAAGACAATTTCTCAAGGATGCCTTAGAACACACATTCCATACAGAGGGCAATAATTCACATTATAACACATGGCAAGTATGAAGTTATAAGACTTTATAACAATCAAGATTAATAAATTTTAAAAATTTTGGAAGTGTCATATTTCGCTTGGTTTTGTACCTGTCATGTTTCGCTTGAAACATGTTTGAACATGTTTCGCTTGGGATGAGTGGAACATGTTTCCCTTGAAAACATGTTTCGCTTCATTCCAGTCATAACATGTTTCGCTTCATTCATACAGAACATGTTTCGCTTGCCACATATATTACTTAGCAAGGTATTTACCACATCAAGAACCTATGAGTATGTCAAAGCCAAGCATACAAAATTCAATCCTAAGCAACTCAGAAATCCATAAATTGCAAGAATTTTACATCAAATTACCATACCAAGTAATTTTCAGCACAAACAAGGAAGAACAATGACGCAATCACTATGTATAAAAAATATAGGGGAACAAATATGATTGCATTGTGGAACAAAGTTAACCAATTCTAAAAAGCATCACCATTAACCTTCAAAATATCATGTCCAAAGATTTTCGACGTAGGGACACTTACATTACAAGCAAAAGAGATCCTAAGGGCTAAGAATCATTTTTAGAGGCATAAGAAAGCTATAGTGGGGTTAACTAACCCAAACCCATAACAAATCAAACACCAACACATGTTTTGCTTAGTTCATCAAGCAAAAATCAAAATATCACACGCATACATCATAGATAATTAAAACTAATTCACACGCACCTTAGACGCACTCTAGCTAGTAAAACCCCCCAATCAATTAGACCTAAACTACAAATTTTTTCATATGAACCCTAATACGTGTTTAATTGATTAAGGGTGCAAAAAGGAGTTATAAGCTAATTCGATTTACGGGATGATAAGTAATGAGTTACGAACAAGTAGGTGAGAATCTTTAGCCTTAAACACAAGTTTTGATTTTCACTTTTGAAGCGATCGAAATGTGCACGAGAGAAATGTGTTTGGAATTTTAATATGAATTGTGAGTGGAGCGAAATGTGTTTTTTTTTAAACTTATAAGCGGTTTAAGTTTTGAAATTGACACATTTGGTCCTTGTGCTTTATATCCGTTTATATTTCTAATTTAAACTTAATGCAAAGTCTATATAAGTTACAGAAATGACATTTTTAGCCCCTAAAATTTATAACTCGGATTCTAAGTCCTATATTTTGTCATTTAGTCTCTAAAGCTTTATCCAATAACATTTTGAGAACAATTTAAGTTTACACATTAAATTAACTACCTTTCATTGATTTTTTCATTATTAAAAAATAAACCTTTTCCAATTTTATTTCGCGATGAAATTTTAAAAATCAGTGTTTAATGGATTTTTATTTTATCTCCATATTTTTATGTACACATTTTATATTTAAATGTGCATGTCAGACAGTGTTTGAGTGTTAGAAACTTCTTTAAAAAAAATTAACCGATGAGAAATGATATTTTTAGTCTTTTTCTTAAAAACGAACCCAATATAAAAAAGATTTCTAATCGTTTACATAAATAATTGCACTGACACGTACACATATTTCATAATAGGAAGCAGGGTTGTTGTCACAAAGTAACGCGCAGCTTTGAATGATATAAAGTAATTCATTCCTGGAGAAAAATTACATTTCAATGTGAGGTCAAAGTTCTCTTTTTAAAATACTGCATTATAAAGATGATGACCGGGTTGATATCTGAAATATGTGAGCAAGCCTTATGACATATTTTCTATTCTGAACTTTATTACAGCTTTTGGGCCATTATTGATTGGCATTTCTAAGGAAGTATATATTATCGAATTTCTAGAAAAACATGTTTTTTTTGATTTTTTTATTGTATTTGATTTTTATGATTTAAAATTTTATATTTTCTTTTTTGAAAAGTTTATATAAATGAAAAAATCTTTTTAGGTTTTTGATTTTTTATATACATATAATATACAAGATATTTCACGAGTTACCACCATTACTCATCATCCTCCTCTATCAGACGTTTTAGCGTTTCTTGAGACGTGCTTCGCATATCCAGCTTTTCGATCAAGAAGTTGAATCTTTCTCTTGGCAACGTTTTGGTGGAGATGTCAGCTCAGTTGAATTATTCCGTCAAACAAAGTAAGTTTTAACTTTTTATGTTACGCAGCCTCATTTATAAATGGTTCTTAGCGTACTTATGTGCTTTGCCTAAGTGTTGAAAGTTGTTGCAGCATAGAGCACAATTTCTCACTTTTGTATGTCGTTAGTACAGTGGAATATTATTGAATTGAAAGCTATATCTGTTAGTTATATCGCATCATTGAATTTGAGCACACACACCAGGATAAAAGCAAATATATTTCAAGCCTCAGTACTCAATTCGCAGGGAGCTCTTTTGCTTATGGAAAACAGCTAATAAGTTTATCAATCTAAGAATTAGAGCTTATCCCGATGTACTGCGTCTAGTGTCCTAAACACTACGCGATGATCTGTGTCTGAAATATGCTGTTAGAGACCAGATCGGTATCGCCTTTCGAGTAACCATGAGTCTCATGTTAATGGTCACTTTAGGTATCGAAAGGATCTGTTTAACCGTAGTTTAAGTGCTTTTAGGTAGGGCTTTTGACTGAATACGGGCACATAAGATAGGCTGGCATAAAGAAGATCGCGGTCTACGGATGTAGATACAATTAGGGATCCAATCATACCACGATAAAGTGTTGAATGTCAACTGGTGTTCCCCTATAGACTTCATCCAGTTTTTCTTTTCATACAATACGGGCTGTCTACAGAATCACTAGATAGCAAAACATAATTTTTTAATTAATTTTCATAAGCATATTTTGATTTGGATTTAGGTAGATGCCTCTGGGGCTTGAGAATTTGTATTCTAAAAAGATCAACATTGCACCATCATTGACATCTTAAACTTAGGTGGTCATCTGAATTAGTAACAATCAATCTAATCTATGCAGTAGTAGTTGATGAAATATATTCCCATAGTGTCAAACAGAAGTTTGTAAGACAGCAAATAAGACATTTCCTGCTTTACGTGTGGGAAGAGTGTCGGATCAACTGCACCTTTGGAGAAATATTGTGAAATGAGAAAACTTGAGAGCATGTTGTAACATGCACTTGGTGCTTGTTTGAGACCGTAAAGGGCCTTTTTGAGCTTTTACACATGTGATGGATATTCCTGATCAACAAATCCTTCTGGTTGAGAAACATAGACCTCTTCTTTGAGCTCGCCATTAAGAAAGACGTTTTGACATCCATTTGGAAAATCATCATATTCTCGTTGGCTGCATTTCTACGAAGATACGGATGGCCTCTATTCTTACAACCGGTGCAAATGATTCCTCGAAATTGATTCCTTCCACTTTCCTGAACCCTTGAGCTAATCTAGCCTTATTCTTTAGTACCCCGCCAAAATCGTCTGTCTTGACCTTATAAATCCATTTAAGTTTGATCAACATGGACTTTATCTAGACATGACAACAAGATTCCAAAACTTGTAGTCTTTAATTCATGAATTGTCTTCTTAGCGTAGTGCATCTATACCATGATGGTTTGGGTCATTGCTTGTTGAAGTTATTTGTATCTACATTAAGTTAGGAAGGCATAAAGTAACACAACATGCGTCGGTTGTAAGTTGCCTTTCTAGTGGAGACAGTGGCAAGTAGGCTCACAATTACGTTTGTTATTTTATTTTTTTTTTTATTATTCTATGTTTTTTAGGATGAATCCTGAGTCCATCTACAAATTAATTCAAATGGAGTATGGGAGGGTCTTACCCTTAATGGGAAGTCCTTGAGAAGTCGAGTCTTCATGAAGAAATTCGTGAGAGGCTAGATGGATGTAATTAGTTGTGTTTTAGGGATTGCTTTCAACATCTTGAGAAAAGAAATTAGAGGAACGTTCTGGATCTTGTGTTCATGGGATGACTTGCGTTGATAATGCATCTTGGTCAATGGACGTAGACACTGGTGAATCGGTTATTTTTAAGAACAGCTCTTGGTGCATGTCAGTTAACTGAACTGTAGAGACAACAATAGTTGGAGGATTGAAGTTTCATCGAAAAAAGGTTGGAACAAAGTATCCCAATCATCTTGTTTTGGTAGATTACAAGGTTGTTGAGGAATAATGTTTGGTACGAGTCATGGAAATGGATGGTTGCAGGATGTCGTTACTTTGAAGAACGGGTCCTGAAAACCGATTTATTCAGAATCCATCCCTGTCAGCTCTTCGACGTCACATGATATTGTTTCTACTAATTTTGTTGGGTTCTCATGTATAGTATTCTGAAAGCTTTCTTTGCTGGCGCATATCTAACGAAAATACCAATATCGGCCTTTGCACTTAGTTTACCCAAGTCTTCACTGTCATTGGTTGGATAACATACTGAACAAAAGACATGAAAGAATGATAAATTTGGTTTCTTGTCATGCATCAACTCATATGGAGTTTTGTTGTATCAAAAACGAATCAGAGAACGGTTTTGGGTGTGATTGCTTCGGCTATAGAAACAGAGGAGTTTTGAAAATATCAACATTCCCGTGCGGCCAGCTTCCAAAAGAGTTCGGTTTCGTCCTTTCGCAACGCCTTTCTGTTGAGGAGTGTGAGCAATAATGTTTGATGGGGGGGGAAAAAAAAAAAAAAAATGCCGACCATTTTCATTAAAAATCACAATGCGAGTCTTATGGACAAAGATTATGTTAGCATTTCTGTATCGAACATTAAGGATGGGCATTCAAACGAACTTGAATTATTTTGAATGCAATTTGTTGATAGTGTCAGGGAGCTTATCCTGCTATCTTAAATCTTAACCTAAGTTATCGAGATTAATCGTCAACAATCACCAAGATAGACTTTTTCCTGTTAATACTCTCCAAACGGCATAGGGCACAAATGATCATATGCAAAAGATTTAGTTTGCTCTGGTTAGTGTCTCAATCTTTGGGTTTGATGAGAAGATTTATTGCTTTTTCCTAATGCACACGCTGAACACAGATGATCTTTCTAAAATTTAAGTTTGGAATACCGCGTGCAAGACAGTCTTAGATCTAGCTGTTAAGAGTACCAAAGTTGAGTTGCGATAAACGACGGTGCCATAACTAGCTCTTAGTCTTTGAAGCTTTTGAAAGAAGACAAATCGAAGAAGTCTTTAGTATGTCATCAAGAGAAATAGTGTACTAATTTGTGTCTCGGGAGCTCCTGAAAGTAGATCAAACCCTTCTAATTTCAAATAAAGAAGTGTGTTTTTTCCGAAGTGCAAGCCTTCAAGATCCGCGTCACAAAATTGTCCAACATAAAACAAGTTATGTCTAAGTCCTTCAACATAATACACCCTTGAGATAATTACATTCCCTGCTGATGTCACCATACCATCCTGATCTTTGCAAATTGTCGTTTCAAATGAAAAAGTTCCAAAAATTTACTAACGAAGTTCATGAGCATGAGGCGGTTCCACTGTCATATGTTTGAACATCTGGAGTCCAGTGTTACCAAAAGACGATCTGGAAAACTTGTCATTGACAAGAGAAGAAGACGATGGAACATCTGTAGCATTGGATCCCCACAAATGAGTGGGTTCCGAGTTGTTAGCAATTTTATTTTCTACATCTAAGCTTTTTACTCGAAAACTACTAATGTTATCTTTGTTTGGGTCTCCTACTATAGACTTTAATCTATGGTTTTTGTTTTTCAACTGACTTAGGAATGGTTTATTTAAGATGCACTATATTTTTGGGAGTGCTCCTAGTTAAAGGGCACAAGTTACCATCTATAGTGAAAAATCTTCCTGTTGGTTTCCACTTATATCCTACATTAGTGAACACTTTACCAGTAGGTTTCTAAGCTTTACTCTTTTTGTTTCTTTTAGATTTAGATTTCGAACGCACATTCACATCATTCACAAAATCAACAAGACACATATCATGGATTAGCAGTCAAACAACATTTGTTATGTAGTAGATAGCACAATTAGATTGAAATTAGCATTTCTCACAGAAAGCATAACGCAAATGGCAATTACTGATAGGTTCTAGAAACAGATTTTCGTCTTATTTAATACTAGTTTTACTTTCCTAAGGTGGTCTTATACTTTATTCGTTTGATTGCTACGTGGTGGTCGTGATCTTATTGTTTATTTGTAATGCCTGAAGCTTTGTTCCCTAGCATAGGAGTTGGTTTTTACTCCTGTAGAAGTCAACAAAGGCTTGTTAGAATTTTTGGTTTTAAGAGAATCAGTCTGTTTGGGAATATTGTTTGAAGATGTGACAGGTTTAGCAAATCTAACTCTTTTGTTCTTGTTAATCGGTGTGACATCAACTAACTTCTCACTAGGTTTTGGTGAATTAGGGCATGTCTGAGAGGCATAGACTAACATTTTCTAAACATGTTTTGTAAACATGTAAGCAGATTCTAATAAAGGTTCACTAGGATAATGTGTTCTAGCACGTTATACAAATCCATGAAGAGTGTAAGAATATTCTATAGTTTTCTCAATGTAAACCTCATGAGCATTCATATTGTTCTTAAGCCTAGGATAAATAGGTTCTATGTAAAGCTTGAACATTCCTGGAGCAAGAGTGACATTAGGTTTTGAAACCACAGTATTGACAACATTTTTCCCTTTAAGTTTCGTTAATTCATTTTTCAATGCTGTAATAGCAAAAACCTTTTCTTGAAGTTGAGCATTTAAATCTGAATTTTCAATAGACTTTCCATTAATTTGAGCAATTAAAGAGTCACAATGTTCTTTTGATTGAACCTATGTCTTTCTAATTGAGTCAAATTGGTCTTTGTAAATTGATTTCAAATGCTCTCGTTCTTTTCTTAAATTTTCATTTTCCAAAAGTTTGGAAACTAGAAGGGGGGGTTGAATAGTTTACACGTTTGTTTTACGGTTTAAAAGTTTACTTTCAAAAATGTATAAATCCGAGTTATATGTTCAATCTAATCACAATATGAACAAGCAATAACTATCTAAGCAAAAACTAAATAACAACAATAATAATGTAAAGAGATAAGGAAAGAAACAAGCAAACCAAGACACCGAGATTTTATAGTGGTTCGGCTACGAAGCACCTCTTCGCCCTACTCAACTCCCTGAGTATCCTACATAAGATTTCACTATGTCAACAAGCTCCCTTTAGGCGGAGAAAACCGTTTACACGTCGCTTACGTTATTTTACGACACCTAAGATAATGTCGAGTCCTAATCTTAGCTAGAACCAATCTACCACTTCACAAGATATACACACTCACAAGATCTACACTATCGGATCTACACAATATCCGAATCACACAAATACACAAGATAAATACAATAGAGTTTTGGTATTTAGAAGAAGAGATGAGAGATCACTATTTAACACTTTGTTTCTTGACGAATACGAGTGTTCTTCTCTAGCACTTGAATGAGAGGAAAGCTGAGAAGAGAGATTCGCACTCATTGAAAAAGATCTAGTATGTTAGTGATCAGAGTTTTAGTGAGAGAAAGAAGTTTTTAAGAGAGGGAAAGAAATGACTGAAAAAATTCCAAACATTTAATTGTTTGATGCCCGTTTACATTGAATGATCGTTTTTAGTTTACGCGATTTAACTTAACGTTTACGATTAAAAACAAACGCGTACAATACATAAGATACATTGTGGATCTATTGACGACGTCAATGACCCTAAAACACGGGGTGTTATAGTATCT
Source organism: Tanacetum coccineum (assembly GCA_026074375.1). Taxonomy (NCBI): domain Eukaryota; kingdom Viridiplantae; phylum Streptophyta; class Magnoliopsida; order Asterales; family Asteraceae; genus Tanacetum; species Tanacetum coccineum. Next base: position 19,134 of record BQNB010056099.1, on the reverse strand, counting down.
GGTGTAGAAGCTCCCGTTTAGGGGGGAAATTTGAATTTCAAATTTTAAGTTTTTAATAAAACTTTTTATTTTAATTAGAAAATATTTTGTAAAAGTATTTTTGAAAAAATACTTTTGTAGAATTAAAAGTGAGGATTAAGAGAAAAATATTTTCTTGATCACTAATCATGCTTAATTATTTTGTTTGTCCATACGTTAAGTGATCACTAATCTTAGAAATAAAATTTTACATTTAATAATTTGTAAACGTTTATTTTTATTGTAAACGTTTTTACATTTTGTTATTATCAAAACGTTGAGAGGTCAAAAAAATATAAATAACGTTTTTAGACATTATTTATATTAACAATCTCTCCCTTTTTTATGATGACAAAATATAAACTCATTTTAAATAAAATTAAAGATGTCAAATTATTAAATGAGTTATATTCTATTTCTTCCCCTTTTTGTCAAATTCAAAAAGAATGATCGTCGAGTTGTTGAAGGAAGAAAGAAATCGACGATATCAAGACTCCCCCTTGATGTATGCTCCCCTTTGTTCGGGGCACCAAGGGATCGATCTTACGAAAATTATGTGCTACAAAACAAGGTTAGAAGAACAAGTGCAAGACAAATATCTTTCAAGTTAACACATTGTATTCAATTTAACAAAAGAAGAGTTTCATTCAACCAACAAGAAACTCATACACTAGCACATTCAATGAATACATTCATGCAAGATAAAACTAGAACTAATACAAGATAAAGAGAAACAATACTACATAAGTCTTAAATGATTCAAGATTCATAGAGAATGACTTTTTAAGCAAAAGGTTTGGGGTTTCACGTTTATGAAAACATTTAGATATTTTTAAAGTGGAGGTGGAAAGTGTGAAGTGATTGCGGTAGTAAGAAGATATTCAAGATGAGCAAACACGATGTTCATCTCATCTCTTAGGGTGAAGAAAAGGTTTCGGTTGTGAGAACAACATATGCAAGTTGACCCATGATAGTCATGCTAGTTGTAGAAAAAAGGATGAACCATGATATGTGGTTGAGGTTGTGATTGAGATGGTGGTGATAGAGTGTCATGAATGTGATCAAGAGGAGTGATCGGGGACAAAGAAAGTGTGATATCTAAGAAAGGATGACTTTGAAGTGGTTGAGGATTTAGAGGTCTAGAAGGAACGTCCGAAATGT
>BQNB010056099.1:0-16535 GCA_026074375.1 Tanacetum coccineum | reverse complement strand
GAGACATCGATTAAGCTTATGCTTTTTCCATTTTCTATAGATGGTCCAGCCCGGATTTGGCTCGACAAAGAACCTCCTCGTTCTATTCTCACTTGGGACGATCTTGTGTCCAAATTTATTAACCATTTCTTTCCCCCCTCAAAAACAACAAATCTCCGAAATGAAATTTCAAATTTTCATCAAAAATTTGAGGAAACGTTTAGTGAGGCATGGGACCGTTTCAAGGATCTCCTTCGAGCATGCCCTCATCATGGTTTACCGAATTGCATCAACACGATACTTTCTACAATGGTTTAAACCCATCCGTTCAAGATTCGTTGAATTCTGCCGCCGGTGGCAATCTTTTGGAACGAAGTGCTCAAGATGTGTTGAAGATAATTGAAAACAAATCAAAAGTTCGTACTTCAAGAAACAAACCAATTGTTTCTCAAACGAAAGCAAGTAATGTTGATTCTTCAGAGATAGCTAGTGCCGTAGCTAGTGTCGTGACCAGTGCCATGACTGCATTGTTTAAACAACATCAAGTAACTCAAGCCCCAGCTTTCGTTAAAGCTGTTGAGGAATCTTGTGTTACTTGTGGTGGTGCTCATTCTTACCGACAGTGTCCCGCCACCGATGGCAACACTTTTTCGGGCTATCAAGACAATATTCAAGGATATGTTTCAGCAGCCGCAGTAAACTACAATCAGGGAAATACCGGTTATCGTCCTCAGAGTGTAGCTAACCAAATTCGACCACCGGGTTTTGCTCAACCGAATGTGCAAAATAATCAAACCCGGTACAATCAAGGATACAATCAAGATAGAGGAAATTATCAAGGAAATACGTCTTATCAACCTCCGATTCAACAATTTCAAGTTGCTACTTCGAGTGACTTAGAGAAATTTAAGAAAACAAAAGAAGCTAACATGAAAACTATGCAAAATCAAATCAATAATGTGAAAAATGAATTGAGAAATGAAATGCAAAGTTCGATACAAAATTCAATGTCAAATCAAACCAATGAGCTTAAGAACATGATGGCTAGTTTCTTTGAAATGAATACCGCTTCTTCTTCGAGTCCGGGTCCACTTCCTAGTAACACTATTGCTAACCCACCAGTTCACAACAATCAAAACCGGGGAAATAATTACAACCCAGGAAATTCGACTTACCGAGCTCCGACTCCACCAACTGCTCCGTCAAATGAACTCGCAAATTACATGAAAGTTAATGAAACAAGCATGCGAGCTATGCAAAATCAAATCAATAACATGAAAACTGAGTTGAGAAACGAATTTCAAGCCACAATGTTGCAACAAAACAACAAGCTTGAGAACATGTTGAGCAACTATTTTCAAATGAACAAACCTTCAGGTTCGGGTTCGGGTCCTCTTCCTAGCAATACCGTTAATAACCCGAAAGGTGACTTGAAAGCAATCACCACCCGAAGTGGTGTTTCTTACGATGGACCTCCAATTCCTCCTCCTTTCTCTCCCTCTCCCAAGGTGGTGGAAAGAGAGCCCGAGGTAACAAAGGATCCGGTGCAATCAAGTGCCGAAAAAGTCCAACCTCCGGATGTCCAACCTCAAGCACCAACCTCTGAGTCCGTTGATACTCCTAAGCCTAAACCGAATATCCCTTATCCTTCGAGGCTCAACAACCAAAAGCTCCGAGAAAGAGACGACCATCAAATGAAGAAGTTTCTTCAAATATTTCGAAGCTTACACTTCAATCTTAGCTTCTCGGATGCTTTACTCTACATGCCCAAATTCGCTTCCACATTCAAGAATCTTCTTAGCAATAAGGAGAAATTATTTGAAGTAGCCAATACACCGGTGAATGAGAATTGTTCGGCGGTTATCCTAAAAAAGTTGCCCGAAAAACTGGGAGACCCCGATAAATTTCTCATTCCGTGTAATTTTCCAGAGATAGCTGAATGCTTAGCCTTAGCCGACCTTGGTGCAAGCATCAACGTGATGCCTCTCTCCATATGGAAGAATCTTTCTCTCCCTGAACTTACTCCTACCCAAATGATTCTTGAGCTTGCGGACCGGTCTACTACTATACCAACCGGCATTGCCGAAGATGTCTTTGTTAGAGTAGGAGAGTTTCATTTTCTGGCCGACTTTGTAGTCATTGATTATGTTGTTGATCCTCGAGTTCCCTTAATTCTCAGGAGACCCTTCTTAAGGACGACACGAGCTTTGATTGATGTTTACGGTGAAGAATTAACTCTCCGCGTGGGTGATGAAGCCATAACATTCAAAGTTGGTAACACTTCAAAATTCTCCTACAATAACACTGGATCAATTAACCGAATCGATGTCATCGACGTAGCTTGTGACGAGTATTCTTAAGAAGTGTTAGGATTTTTTGGCAATTCTGAGAATGGCAATCCCACTCTAATTTCTGAACCAAATATCGCTAAATCTTCACCCTCCCTTACTCCATTTGAGGGATGTGATTTCATTCTAGAGGAAATTGAAGCTAATCTTGCAAGTGACTCAGTTCCATCGGGAATTGATTCTAAAGATATAAGCGAATTTTTTTCCACATTTCCTATCCCCATGGAGAATTGTGACTTTTTCTTTAAGAAAACCAAAAGATTTACTTATTTTCCTGAGTTTGAGAATTTTAGATTTGATATTAAAAAGAAGAATAGTGGCAGTACCACTGATCATGCTGATGTTTCTCTTCCAGAGTATGAACGATTCTATTTGGAGGGAGATATTCGTCTCCTCGAGAAATTCTTAAATGAGGATCCATCATCTCCTCTCCCTCCAAAATAGATTAAAACCGTAGAGCTAAAAAATGAAAGATCTTCAGTTGATGAACCTCAGGAGCTTAAACTCAAAGACTTACCTTCTCATCTCGAGTATGCATTTTTAGAGGGTATCAATAAATTACCCGTCATTATTGCTAAGAACTTGAAAGACGGAGAGAAGGAACGCCTCATAAAGGTTTTAAAGTCCCACAAGCAAGCAATTGCTTGGAAAAAACTCTCTGACTAATTAAGGAAATCACCCGCACTTTTTTAGCACTCACAAAATCTTATTGGAAGATGACTTTTTAAAACCGTGCGTTCCAACATCAGAGAAGGGATAATCCAAAAATCCATTGATATATCAAAAAAAGTCGTTAGAAAGTCCTTAATGTGGATTGATTTACCCTATCTCTATTATTCCTTGGGTATAGCCCGTGCAAGTGTTACCCAAGAGGGGGGGGGCCCCCGGGGGTGGACAAGACCCCTTGTGACAAATGAAAATAATGAGTTAATTCCGACTAGGTTAGTTACCGGGTGGCGTGTTTGTATTGACTATAGGAAACTTAACGATGCCACCCAAAAAGACCATTTCCCGTTACCATTCATGGGACAACGTTGGACCATTAGCTTAGTACGAGGTCATTATTGTTTCTTAGAAGGGGGGATTTTTTTTCTCTGGGTATTTTCAAATCCTGATTGACCCGCAAGACCAAGAGAAGACTACTTTCACTTGCCTTATGGAACTTTTGCCTATCGCCCGAAAGACCAAGATAAGACCACCTTCACATGCCCTTATGGGACGTTTGCCTACCGACGTATGCCTTTTGGTTTATGTAATGCTTCGGGCACGTTCCAAAGGTGCATGATGGCCATTTTCCATGATATGATCGAGGAAACAATGGAGGTCTTTATGGACAATTTCTCGGTCTTCGGGGATTCTTTTTCGTCATGCCTTTCCCATTTAGACAAAATGCTCAAACTGTGTGAAGACACTAATTTAGTTCTAAATTGGGAGAAATGCCATTTTATGGTAAAAGAATGCATTGTTTTAGGTCATAAGATTTCAAAGTCCAGGATTGAGGTCGACAAAGCTAAAGTTGATGTTATAGCTAAACTCCCTCATCCAACTTCCGTCAAAGGTGTTCGTAGTTTTTTTAGGTCACGCCGGGTTCTATCGTCGATTTATCCAAGATTTTTCTAAAATCGCCCGGCCGATGACCCATCTTCTTGAAAAAGAAACTCCGTTTGTTTTCTCGATAGAATGTATTGAAGCGTTTAATATAATTAAGAAAAAGTTAACCGAAGCCCCGATTTTAGTTGCCCCCGATTGGGACCTACCATTTGAAATTATGTGCGACGCTAGTGATTATGCGGTAGGTGCAGTCTTGGGGCAACGTAAGACCAAACATTTTTAGCCTATACACTATGCAAGTAAGACCATGATGGATGCTCAAGCCCATTACACGACTACGGAAAAAGAATTATTAGCCGTTGTATATGCTTTCAAGAAATTCAGGCCTTACTTAGTCTTATCAAAGACCATAGTGTATACGAACCATTAGGCTCTTAAGTATCTTCTTGCTAAGCAAGATGCTAAGCCGAGATTGCTCCGGTGGATTCTCCTACTCTAAGAATTCGATGTTATTATTCGTGATAAAAAAGGAGCGGAGAATCTCGCGGCCGACCACTTATCAAGACTAGAAAATCCCCATCAAAGTGATCTCGAGAAAAAAGAAATTACAAAAACATTTCCTCTCGAGACACTTGGGATGGTTACCTTTCGTGGTGATACAAGTACCCCATGGTTTGCCGACATTGCAAATTACCATGCGGGGAATTTTATTGTAAAAGGGATGTCGTCCCAACAAAAGAAAAAATTCTTTAAGGATGTTAAGCATTATTTTTGGGACGACCCCTATTTGTTTAAGATTTGTGCGGATCAAATGATTAGGCGGTGTGTTTACGGCCAAGAAGCCGTTGATATCCTCACGGCTTGCCATAATGGACCCACCGGGGGACATCATGGTGCCAACTACACCGCTAAAAAAGTCTTTGATGCCGGTTTCTTTTGGCCTACTATTTACCGAGATGCCCATGACTTGGTCACACGGTGTGACGCTTGTCAACGTCAAGGCAAAATCTCGCAACGTGATGAAATGCCTCAAAATGCTATTCAAGTTTGCGAGATCTTTGACGTGTGGGGCATCGATTTTATGGGACCATTCCCGTCTTCACGAGGGAACAAGTATATTCTCGTGGCCGTCGACTACTTGTCAAAATGGGTTGAAGCGAAAGCGCTCCCCACTAACGACGCCCGAGTTGTTGTAAAAATTTTGAAATCCCTTTTTGCCCGATTTGGAACTCCACGTGCTATAATCAGTGATCGCGGTACCCATTTTTGTAATGATCAATTTGCTAAAGTTATGCTTAAATATGGAGTTACTCATCGTCTCTCTACCGCGTATCACCCACAAACAAGTGGGCAAGTGGAGGTTTCAAATCGTGGCTTGAAACGAATTTTAGAGAGGACCGTAGGTGAAAACCGTGCTTCTTGGTCCGATAAGCTAGATGATGCACTATGGGCCTTCCGTACCGCTTTCAAAACACCCATCGGGTGCACTCCTTATAAGCTCGTGTACGGAAAGGCTTGCCATCTTCCTATCGAGCTAGAGCACAAGGCCTATTGGGCCTTAAAACATTGTAATTTTGACCTTAAGACCGCGGGTGATCACCGGAAAGTTCAAATGAATGAATTAAACGAACTTCGTGATCTAGCCTACGAGAATTCTTTGATCTACAAAGAGAAGACGAAGAAGATTCATGACTCCAAGATCAAAAACCGCGTCTTCAACGTTGGTGATCGAGTTCTTCTCTTCAATTCTCGATTAAAGATTTTCTCGGGAAAGCTAAAAACCCGTTGGACCGGGCCGTTCACCGTTGCTCAAGTTATCCCTTATGGCACCGTTGAGTTATCTTCAACTAACGGGCCAAACTTCAAGGTGAACGGTCATAGACTTAAGCACTATTTTGGAGGGGACATACCACCGATGGTTGTCCCGGATCTCCAAACTTCCCCATGGACAAATAAATTCGGGGATGAGTCAAGCTTAGTGACTCATTAATAAATAAGCGCTTCGTGGGTGGCAACCCATGCTTATCCTTAGTAGTAGTATATTTATGAATAAGTGTGATGTGAGGAGGCTCGCCTCTTCCTTTCTCGTGTTTTGTGTTTTGTGGTTTTATGTCCAGGATTGCCTAGATTTTGAAAACTCTCGTGCTCATGGTTTTGTCCATTCATACCCTCGAGCTTCATATCCCCAGCTTCATTTAGGGAATCCAATATCTAAATCTTATCGACTAACGTTTATCTTTAGCATAATTAATAAACGGCTTTAGATTTGTGTAAAGACCCTGCCTAAAACATTGAGGACATTGTTTCGTTCTAGTATGGGGGGAATCTATCGATTTGATTATACTTGCGACCGTTGTTCTCACGTAACCCGTTTTTCCACCAAAAATATGTGATTTATGTGAAAATAGAAAAAAAAATAAATTTTTTATGCATGATAAAGTGAAAAAGTGATAAATGTTGAAATAAAGTGATGAAATAAGTGTTGTGACATAAATAAAGGTGAGAACAAGAAATAAATTTTGATCCAACCGGTTTTATACCTTAGCTTTTTGGGGCTGAAGGGAGATCTTCATATTGTCAGGGCGAGTGATGGTAGGAGCGGACGCGAGGCGGTTCACGTGTTGTTGTAGAAACTCGGTATAGGGGTGATCTGATGGTTTCTTAGGCTGGACTAAGCAATTTTGTTCTCTGTCTTGAGGCTAAGGTGTTTTTTATCATGGCGGGGGGAGAGCATCGGCTTACTCTGAACGCGTCTGTAGGGGACGTGTTTGCTCGGATTACGGCTTTCACCTGATCATATCTATCGAAGTAGTGTATAGCGGCTATTATCTTTAGAGAGAGAGCGGCGAAGCTGTGTCTGGGGGTAAAGGCAACGGAGCGCGAAGCTTCTCTCGTGAATGTGAGGCGCAGAGAGCAGTTGCAAGGTAGGATCACTTCAATTGAAGGCACACGTGGGAGGGGACTAGATAATCGCAAGGCGTGTAGTAGGTGGGTGATGGGTCGGCGAGGGAAGCGCGAGCCCGGGGATGTTGTGTATGTGTAGCCCGGGGGGGAGAGTGCTGCGCGAGAGAGGCGTGATGCCCATGTGTAGGCGCGTCGCATTGGCGTTCTGTGCTGTGAGGGTGGCGGCGGGTATCTAGGGGTGCTGATTATAGGTGAGCGCGAGCGGTGTTCGTCAAAACGAAGCGTGTGCGAGATGGTGCTTTGAAGTGGGGCGAAGCGTCTCTCGATTGCTTGTAGGCGGGCGTAGAGTGTAGAGTAAGTACGTGAGGAGTGAGAGAGAGAGGGAGCGAGAGTGAGAGAAGAGCAAGGAGCTGTGTATTGGTGAGGGTTTGGATATTGTCACGTGGTGTTGGTGCGAGGCGGCTCTGGCGGTTTCCGATAGGTCTAGCGTATTGGGTTTTCGTTGAGTGTAATATTATGTGTATGTGAGAGTATTGGAGTGATGAGAGGCGGATCTAGGGGATAGTGAGCCCGGTGGGGAGGTATGATGGAATTCTCTTGACTCTGGGCGATGTGCGCTCGGATATGAGGTGTTTATCTTGTGAGAGTTTCTTGCAGAGCATGGCGCTACTCGACTAGCTTCGAGGAGCAGTTGGGGATCAGGCTGGAAGATGTGCTTAGTATCGGGTTAGTGAGATCGCGATATGCGCGGATGGGACACAATCGTAGAGAGAGTTGTTGATTTAACTTTATGTATTATGCGAAGGACGGCTGTAGCTATATGAAACGGCTTTAGATTTGCGGAGAGACCCCTAATTTTTTGTTTAGTTTGAAATTAGGATAATGGATGTTGGTGACAGTCTTACATAGAGGAGAATTGTATTCTAGTTTGGGGTTATCTTTCGAATTCATCTTAACTTGCATTTGTCCTTGTCCTTCAAGTAACCCTGTTTCCACCAAAAATAGCAAAAATATGCCAAAATTAAATTTTTTTCAAAAATAGAATAAGTGTTTAGACACGTAGTTTTGTCTTTTTAAGAATAAATTTTGACTTGATCGAGCCATGTGCGCTCTATGCTTTGCCCCTTAACTTATAATAAATTTAAATTTTTGAACTTATCCGAGCATTGTTGCGCTCTAGAGCCAAGAGTTTGCAAGCTTCCATAATAGACTTTAAATATGCAAAGCTTATTTTATTAGACTAAGCATTCACGGATCTTTTTATTAAAGATTTTAAATTTGTGAAGAACGAGAAATGATAAAGTTTTATATAAGTTAGATGCTAAACATAGAGTAGTTGGATCTCTTTAAGGCTCACAGAGGTTAATTGTGGCTTTTTTCTCCTACAAGCTTAATAAACATTATATAATTATTGAATAAATAAAGTTACTTTAGGTTTTTGCGATTCTTAGTTTAGATCACTTGGTAGAGATTCCTTCTGGTGAAAGTAAGGTACACATCGATGTTTTGTCAGTGTTGTGGGAATAGGCCCTACCGATTCCTGTGATGCCGCTACGTTGTCTAGGTAGTTAAAGACCACATGACTTGAAATTTGGCTAATAATAATAATAAATGTTTGTATAAACAAAAGCCCGAAATAAGACACTACCTCTTGCCGGCTCACAACCGATTGTGTTAAAAGCCGTTAAACGAAGGAGGTAATAATAAAAAAAAACCGTGGGCTGAAAAAGTTTACTGCAATCTTGCCGTCTCACAACCGATGTTGCATGACATCTATATGATAAAATGCACAAATAATAATCTGAGACTGATAAAAGTTTGCTTCATCTTGCCGGCTCACAATCGGTGTTGGAACATTCTAAAAGGTCAAGGAAATCACCGAGGTCGAAATAAGACTCATGGACCATGGTCGGCTCGCATACCGATGTGGCAGTTGTTTAAAGGACCGAGGTTTAATAATGTTGCAATAAAATTAATAAAAGCCAAATTTCGACTCTGGGTTATCTAAAAAGGATAACCCCTAAATCGTGCGAAATAGAACCTAAAATGGTGGACCCTTATACGCACCATAACGTCCTTTTTTAAATGATATCCAACTAATAAAGGTCAAAACCGGTTTCCTTTATATAAATAGAGACTTAATATATTTGTCACAAATACTAGATTATAAAATCTTTAGAGGATTTAGGAAATAAGGGAGCGGAAAGTAGCTATGCATCCACAATTAGCATTTACGAGTAATGTTAGCATTTTAACTTATATTTTCGTTTTTAAGCTTGGTTTGGGGCGGGTGAAAAATCAAGGACGATGAATTTATCATTTTAGTGTTTCTTGTTCTGTTATGTTTATGAAAGAGAATGAATATAATAATAATGCATAAAAATGGTAAAACGGAGGGCTTTTCAAAACTAGTGATTTATCATAACCCATAATATGAGCACTATTGGCACTTTTCAAGGTGATTATAGATCTAAGGGGGTTGAAATTTTTTTGGTTATATACTAAGTGTGTTTTGAGTGACATTTGCGTGAGGACACGTGCCAATAACTATGTATGGGGGATTTTTGATTTGTTTCAATCACATATCAATTACCTATTAAAATATGCCTTAAAAGACCAAAAATATATGAAGATGCATGGTATATATGTTATTTTTGTGATTATAATTCATGCAGGTAACGGGATATAACAAATATAGGACAAAAATAAGCAAAACGGAGCAAAACCAAGCACGGGAATAGGAAAGTGCGTAAAAATCCAAAGCCGAAGCACGACCCATCATCTATGAACAACCCAGGCCACATAATGGGCCGGGTCAGCCTACAAACCATAAATGATAAACCTTAAAAGCCCATTTTACTTACATAGTCCAAAACCCTTTTATTACAACCCTTGGCCCAAATTGAATAGAACCAAGCCCAAAATCATAATAAGTCCAAGTCAACTAAACACATGAGTTAAAACGCAGTTATAAAATGAATTACTGTTTATCTCCCACCCCTTTTTTCCCTCCATTTTCACTCAACACAGTGTGATCAATTCACCACACACACTCTGTAAATAACTTCGAAAAGGGGCCTCCTGACATTTCAGACACTTTGTGGTGCCACGCTGGAAAATTTTAAAATCCCATGACTATATCCATTGGTCAATCATGGCGTGATACAATCCAATTGCTTAAATTTAGAAGATTAAGAGGCGGTTATGATTGGATGGATGTGATTGAAGATTGAGGAGCGTCTAAAGGCTCTAGATCCTTCTCCTCTCCCCTATATAAAGAGACCTGCTCACACAGTGATGGGTGTGTAGGATTTTAGCTTAAGTTGTAGTAATTTTTAGCTTTTCAGTAGCTTATAGGTTAAATATCATGTAATTTACTTTCCAAAGCATTGTAATCCTTCAATTTTCAATAAAATTTAGTTTTCATGTCATAATTTGTGGTTTCAAATCAATTTTTTACGGCTTAAATGCAATGTTTAGTTATAATTGGATCATAAGCTCCTAATAAGCTTACTTATAAGACAGACTATACTACATAAGTTTGCTTATACTCAGTTTAGCCTTCAAAAGCTAAACTAAGTTTAGATTTTCACTTAAATCCTCCCCTAAATTACCTCAGATTTTGATATGGATGATAAGCCAAATTATGGGAAGGATTATAGACATCACCAACTTGTTTCCTAATAAGCTGGATCTTGTTGATTTAAGCTTGTCAAAGCAAATAATCCCGATTAATGTCTGGGACAAAGGAATTCACTTTCTTTACCATTTGTAGCTTAATTTTTCTGCTTTAGCTTTATTTATATTCTTAAAGCTTCTTAAAATATATCTTATGATTTGCTATTTATCTTATTTATCTGTTGTTATGCGTAATATTGCATCTAATTTTTGTTTTAGAACTAGTTTTGATTTGAGTTTCATTAAAACAGTCAAAAAATCCAAAAATATAGCTTATAATCCTGGCTATATTATTAGTGCTTAATTGTGGTTAAATATAGCTTAAAAGCCTCAAGTACTTAGATCTTAATCTACATTAAGTTTTATACGATCTAATAAAACTGATTAAGCTTAATTAAAACTTTTCAACCTTATTAAGGGGAGTAAAGGCACAAGCAGTACTAACCATGGTATAGTACTAATTGATTACTTGGTGTCCTTTAATCCAAGTATTTATATAGCTCAAACTAAGTCTTTAAGTCAGTTTTCTAAAGATCTTTAAATCTTAAAATCAAAATTTGGGTCTAATATATCATTAGTGTGAATATGAGTTTTCTAAGTTAGCTTATTTGCTTAGATCTTGATTAGGTTCTTGTAGGTGTTGATTTCAATCTGTGTTTTTTTTTTTTATTTTATATTTTTTTTTTTTTTTTTTTTTGTTTTATTTATTTTTATATTTTTTATTTTTATTTAATGTTTTTTTTTTAATTTTTTTTTATTTTTTTTTTTGTTTTTTTTTTTTTTTGTTTTTTTTTTTTTTTTTTTTTTTTTTTTTTTTATTTATTTGTTTTTTTTTTTTTTTTTATTTTTTTTTTTTTTTTTATTTTTTTTTTTTTTTTTTTTTTTTTTTGTTTTATTTTTTTTTTTTTTTTTTGGAGTCTAATTAGGCAGATGAATGAGTTAGTATAAGTGAGCATTTGTCAATTGAAGTTTTAAGTCAAATTCTGTCCATGTCCCTAAGTCTCAATTTCAAAGCTTAAAATCCAGTTTTCAATTGCAAATTTAGGTTAGATTAAGGTAGTTTAAGGATTTAAAAGTGATAGCATAAGCTTATTAGGCAACAAGCTTGATCTGTTTGACTTTTTTTGAGGTTTTTACAATAACTTTTTTCTAGCTAAATTTAGGGCTTAAAACAATGGTTCAGTATCTACTGATTTTTGATCACATATATGTGACCTTTTCATCTTTGCTATTCTATCTTATTTTATACAAAGTTAGCTTAATTCTCGTTAGTTTTGAGCTATAGAGGGCAAACTCTTAATCTGTTTATAACTTTTAAACTTTTCTTTGCTTATTTTGTCGTTAGATTTTTTAAGAGCAAGTTTCCATATAAATATATAAAGCCAAAAAAATATGGTTAGTAAGTCCTGTCTCAGATTCTGTCTCTTTTTCTTGCTTTATTTCATTAGTAGATCATTCTATGGACGTTTCTCACTCTATGATCCCATTGTGAGTTCAATAAGAAAGACAAACCATTCAAAAAATCAAAAAAAAATTAAGAGTAGTCAAGGTACATACAAAATAATGGTGTTAATCGGGACTTGTCGAAGCTTTTGATTCCTTAGTTTCCCTTGACAAACACTTTGCTACTTTTCAAAGTTATTAGTTGAGGGAGATTGAGATTCTCAGTTTTCGTAAATGCTTACTTCATAAGCTAATAAGCTGTTTAGCTTATTTACGGGCTTATTGCATAAGCTGTTTGGTGTCTCTTATTTTTCGTAGGTACTTTATAAAGCCTAGTATTTTTAGTAAATTTTTCAGAATTTTTTGTAAACGTTTAATATTTTTTATAATTTAATTTAGATAAAAGTTTATTTAATTCATAAAAAATACAAAAATTATCAAAAAAATATTTTGCTTTTTTAGAAAATTTTCTTTTGTCATCTAGTTTGTAGGAAAAATATAAAATTTTTCGTAGGGTCATTTTTATAACTTTTCATCTTTTAAAGAACGGGTCCGGGTACGGGATTTTGTTTTGACTCGTTTTTGGGTCAAACGAACTCCGTTTTCGGTCTAGTCTTTTTCATTCTTCGTTATTTGGTCCATAGAGTAGTTTAGAAGCGAAAATTTCTTCGTAGGCTTATTTTTAAAGATTTTAGGTTTTCCCCCTTTTGTTCGGGATTCGGGCCTTCGTTTTCTAGTTTAATTTCGTAATTTCTAGGTTTTTCTTAAACGTTTTAGTCCGTTATTATCTAATTTGACTTTTTCAACTTCCCAAACTCATTCCTTCCTTCAAACTCAAATCTTCGATCGTATCGATTTACCATTCCAGCCTCATTGGGGATTTACGACCCGGGAAAGCTCTATACTACTTCTCGGTATCATTGATTCTGCTTTTAGACTATTCTTACTATATATTTTATATTTCATTATATTATATATATTTTAAGGTGTAGCAAGAGCTGATCAACAATTCTGTTTCAAATCAAAGTGCTCTAAGTTTTGATCAATTATTTGAATTAAATTAATTGAAAGCTCAGTCCCAAGAGAAAGACAGGGTCATAAAGAAGTTGAAAGAGAGAATTAAATCTCTAAGTGGAAAAATAAATAAGGATAAGATTAAAAAGGACTTAGAGGAGATTGAAACAATAAATATTGAATTGGATCATAGGGTGTCAAAGCTTATTGCTGAGAATGAGCATTTGAAACAGACTTATAAACAACTTTATGTCTCGATTAAACCAGCATGTATTCGTTCAAAAGAACAGTGTGATGATTTAATTAATCAAGTCAATCTAAAGTCTGTGGAAATCTCTGATTTAAATGCTAGTCTTCAGGAAAAAGTTTTGGTAATTACAGCTCTCAAGGATGATTTAAGGAAACTTAAAGGAAAAGCTCTAGTTGATAATGCTGTTACGAAACACACTATTGATCTAGAGATGCTTAAGATTGATGTGGAACCAATAACCCCTAAATTGTTGAATAAAAAGACAGCTCACTCTGCCTATATTAAGCACACTCAGGAAGAAGCTACCGTTCTTAGGGATCTAGTTGAACAGGTTAAATTAAAATATCCACTAGATCATTCCTTAGAATCTGCCTGTAGGTATGCTAAATTAATTCAGGAGTTGCTTACAAACATCAGTAAAACCTGCCCTAGTATCAACAATACTGATGGAAAATTAGTGGTTGTGACCCCAAAGAACAAGGACAAAAGAGTTAGATTCACTGAGCCCGTCACATCCTCAGGAAACACAATCACAAAAACAGCCTCAACATCAAACCTAGTTTCTAACAAACCTATGTTGTCTTCTACAAGAGTAAAACCGTCTACTAGTGCTAGCGGATCACAGCCTTCAGGCAATACAAAGAAAGATAAGATTCAGCAAACACCAAGTAGTACTCAGAAGAATAAAGTAGAAGCCCACCCTAGGACAGTTAAATCTAGTTTGAAAAATAAGAATAGTGTTGTTGAACCTAAAGGAACTGCAAATGTGCAGCATTCCAAGCTTAATGCGAATTCTGAACTTCTATGTGTTAAGTGTAATGGTTGCATGCTTTCTGATAATCATGATTTGTGTGTTCTTGATTTTATCAATGATGTGAATGCTCGTGCTAAATCTAAATCTGTTAAGAAAAGTTCAAAGAGAAAAGTTTGGAAACCAACAGGAAAAGTGTTCACAAATATTGGATACACTTGGAGACCTACTGGTCGGACCTTCACTATAGTAGGAAATGCGTGCCCTTTAACTAGGATAACCACAACTGCTGAAGTGCCCCTTAGGAAACCAACTGCTCTAGAAAGTGATACACCTAAGCCTGTAGTAACATTGGTTTACTCAAGGAAACCTAGGAAATCTAAAACTAATGTTCCCGTTAGCAAACCTAAGATTATTAAATCTATATCTGCTAACAAAAAGGAACCCAGTAAATCTTGGGGATCCATAGTTTCTGATGTTCCATCTTCCTCTCTTGATGAATGCAGGTTGTCCAAATTGTTCTCTGGTATTTGGACTCCGGCTGCTCCAAGCATATGACCGGAGATCGCTCTCAACTCACCAATTTCGTCAATAAATTTTTGGGTACAGTCAAATTCGGAAATGATCACGTGGCAAAGATATTGGGATATGGTGATTATCAGATTGGGAATGTTACGATCTTAAGGGTTTACTACGTGGAAGGACTTGGACACAACTTATTCTCCGTTGGGCAATTCTGTGATTCGAACCTTGAAGTTGCTTTTCGTCAACACACCTACTTCATTCGTAATCTAGAAGGTGTTGATCTATTAAATGGATCTCGAAGCAACAATCTGTATACTCTATCTCTTGAAGATATGATGGCATCCTCTCCTATATGTCTCTTGTCAAAGGCCTCAAAGACTAAGTCTTAGATATGGCACCGACGTCTATCTCATCTGAACTTTGGTGCAATCAACCATTTAGCTAGACACGGTCTTGTTCGAGGTCTCCCCAAGCTAAAATTTTAAAAGGACCATCTGTGTTCTGCGTGTGCTATGGAAAAGCAAGAAGAAACCCCCACAAACCTAAATCTGAAGACACCAACCAAGAAAAACTTTATCTTTTGCACATGGATCTTTGTGGCCCAATGCGTGTCACAAGTGTTGATGGAAAGAAGTACATCCTCGTCATTATTGATGATTACTCTCGATTTACATAGGTAAAGTGCTTAAGGTCAAAAGACGCAGCTCCAGATTTCATAATCAAGTTTCTCAAGATGATCCAAGTGCGGCTTAAAGTACCTGTCCGACGAATCTAAACAGATAATGGAACTGAATTTGTTAATCAAACTTTGCGTGAATATTATGAGAAGGTTGGAATCTCTCATGAAACATCTGTTGCTCGCTCTCTACAACAAAATGGTGTCGTTGAAAGACGTAATCGTACGCTTATTGAAGCTGCCCGCACAATGTTGATTTATGCAAAAGCTCCGTTATTTTTATGGGCAGAAGCAGTTGTTACCGCATGTTATACCCAAAATCGTTCCATCATACGTCTTCGTCATGGCAAAACACCATATGAGCTTTTACATGACAAACCACCTAATTTATGATTTTTCCACGTATTTGGTACACTTTGTTATCTGATGAATGATAGCGAGAATTTGGGAAAGTTACAACCGAAAGCTGATATTGGTATTTTCATTGGCTATGCACCCACAAAGAAAGCATTTTGAATTTACAACCGACGTACCAGACGAATCATTGAGACAATTCATGTAGATTTTGATGAGCTGACAGCAATGGCTTCTGAACACGGCAGTTTAGAACCCGCACTTCATGAAATGACTCCTGTAACAATCAGTTCAGGACTTGTGCCAAACCCTCCTCCTTCAACACCGTTTGTACCACCTTCAAGAACTGATTAGGATCTTTTATTTCAACCACTGTTTGATGAATTACTCAACCCTCCATCAAGTGTTGATCACCCAGCCCCTGAAGTCATTGCTCTGATTGATGAAGTAGTAGCTCCAGAACCCGCTGCATCAACAGGTTCACCTTCCTCAACAACTGTTGACCAATATGCACCATCACCTAGTAACTCACAAACAACACCCGAAACTCAATCTCCAGTCATTTATAACGATGTTGAAGAAGAGAATCACGACTTAGATGTTGCACACATGAATAATGATCCATTCTTTGGCATTCCCATTCCAGAAAATGACTCTGAAGCATCTTCTTCTTCGGATGTTATTCCCACTATTGTGCACACTGCTGCTCCTAACTCAGAACATGTTACCAAATGGACCAAGGATCGTCCTTTAGACAACATCATCGGTGAACTCGAAAGACCTGTTTCCACAAGACTCTAACTCTATGAACAAGCCTTATTTTGTTACTATGATGCCTTTCTCACATCAGTTGAACCAAAGAACTATAAAGACGCATTAACTCAAGCATGTTGGATTGAAGCAATGCAAGCGGAGCTTAATGTGTAACATCCGAGAATTTTCGAATTTTTGAATGACTATTTCAATCGTTGACTTTTAGTGTCTGGCTTGACTTATAAGAACGACCACGTAAAGCACGTTTTTACAACTCGGACTCTAAAGCAATTTAATGTAAAACGACAT
>BQNB010056098.1:0-38809 GCA_026074375.1 Tanacetum coccineum | reverse complement strand
GTATTAGGGTTGCTATATAAGTGTACGCTATCGACGAATCAAACTTCCCGAAATATAATCAACATAGATAAAATCCTCTAAAAAGGATTATCATAAGTCATAAACACATAAGATGCCCGAAATTACATTTATTCACCACCGTCAACACGGAAATTGTTCTAACTGAAATGATAAAAGTCAAATAGTCAAAGGACTAAATTAGAACATTCAATCTCAGAAAAGGGCAATGGTTACATTCTACCCCCCTTAAAAAGAATTTTGACCTCAAATTTCAACTACTGCTAGAAATAAAAAGATGCAGATACTTAAGTTTCATTTGATCTTCACGCTCCCACGTGAATTCAGGTCCACGTTTCGAATTCCATCAAACCTTGACGATGGTAATTCTACTCCGCTTAGGCTTCTTGAACTCTCGCTCTAAGACTTCTACTAGTTCTACCATAAAGTTCAACTTAGCATTAACTTGGATCTCATCCAAAGGAAATTGCAGTGTTGGGTCAGCCAAACACTTCTTAAGGTTTGACACGTGGAACGTGTCATGAACACCGTTAAGTTCTACCAGGAGTCTATGTCTATAAGCTACAGGACCGACACTCTCAATGATCTCATAAGGTCCAAAGAATCTAGGTGCTAGTTTCCCCTTCTTCCCAAAGCGTACCACACCTTTCCAAGGCGACACTTTGAGCAAAACATGATCACCTACACGGAACTTTAAAGGTTTCCTCCTCTTATTGGGATAGCTTTTCTGACGATCACGTGGAGCTTTTAGCCTATCCTTGATCTGTGAGATTTTCTCAGTAGTTTCTTGCACTAGCTTAGGCCCTATCAGTTGTCCTTCTCTTACTTCTGCCCACATGATCGATGAGCAGAACTTTCTACCATACAAGGCTTCGAAAGGTTTACACCTCACACTAGAATGATAACTACTACTATACGAAAATTCAACTAATGGAAGATGAACATCCCAACTTCCCCCAAAGTCAAGGAGGCATGCTTTAAGCATATCTTCCATGGTTTGGATAGTACGCTCACTCTGACCATCAGTCTGAGTGGTATGTGCTTAATTACACATACCTTTCTCCATTAAAAATGAGCCTAAATGACCAAAAACAGGCGAAAACTGCCAAATATATGTTTGTTTTGTATTTGTATTATGCAGGAAATAGAAATCAAACAAAAGGACGAAAAACAAAGCCAAAAATGACAAAACCAAGCACGAAATGGAAAAAACAAAATCAAATCAAATCCAAAGTCAGTCAAAGTCAAAAAGTCAACATGAAAGTCAAACCCGACAAAGTCAAAAGTTAACCAAGTGGATAAAATACAACTTGAGGGACTAAAATTGCCAAACCTCAAGTTGTATTACAAGAATAGAAAGACAAGGGCTGAAATGGGAAATTTGGTGAAGTATAACTTGAGGGGCCAAAGCTGCCAACTTACCCAAAAACTATTTTTTCCCGCCCAACAAAACCCAAGAACCAATCACGGGGTCTCTTCTCCCCTTTTACCTTACAACCTCTACCACCCTTTGGGTAAAATATCTCCCCCACCTCCACTATCACCACCTCCCCATATATAATTGCCAAGTTAGCAATCCCACCACTTTCCAAGCTTTTTGATGGCTGTGATTGACTCAAAAGAAGCACAAAAGAAATTGAAGGCTGGGATTTGTTTTAGAATCACCTCACACAACAAGCACACTTGGGTTTTTATCTCTACAAAGAAACACAGAAGAAAGCACAGCTGGAAGACCCAAGGAGGAAGTTTTTAGTATAAATAGGGCCATTGTAACCCAAGAATAGGGATCGATGTTTCTTAGTTAAATTTTAGCTTATTTTATGCAATTTTACTCTTCCAAGTCTTGTAACTTTAATTTACGTCTTAATGCAAATTTGGAGTTTTTAAGTCAATTTTCGAATCTCTGTATTTCCTTTGTTAAAAGCTTTACTTAATATGTTTTAAGTCTTATAAAATCATATAAGTCATTTGTCTTAACTCAAATACTAAGAATTTAAGTAAAGTCAAAATAAAAAAATCCACACTCAAATATACCACAGCTTATGGATGATAAGCCAGTTCTGGAAGGGCTTATGGACTCTCACTAGCTTGTTTTATACAAGCTAGAGCTCGTAGACTCTTTGTTTAACACTGTTTTGAGCAAGGGAGTTGTAAGTTTCTCTTTTTCTTATTTTACTTATTTACTATAGAACTGCTTATAGTGCTTATTTGTTACCTATATTTGCTTATTTATGCTTTATCATGATGTTTAGTGCTTATCTTGCTTAGTTGTTAGTTTAAAAGTGATTTGTGCAAATTTTCTTAGTTAGTATTGTTAGTTATGAGTTAATACTGTTAGATTGATTCAGCTTATTTAAGTGCTTATTCTTGATTGAAATCTGCTTATAAGTGTCTTATTTTGTTATTTGATAAACTATTTTTAATCAGCTTAAAATAAAAATAAAAAAGGAAAATGATTTGTGAAAACTTTAAGGGGTGTTTGGAACAAGCAGTACTAACCCATAGTTAGTACTGCTAGTTCTCTTTTGGGATTTTAAAGCTAGCAGTACTAACTCAAAGCTAGTAGTACTAACTCCACGTTAGTACTGGTAGTTAATACTGTTAGTACTGTTATTTCATTTTAGCGTATTAGCTTATTATTTCTGCTTATTTAAGATTTGCTTAGCTTTTTAGAGTAGAATAAGCCCATTTTTGTTTACTGTCTTTAGTAGAGCTTATTTAAGTTTATTTGCCTTTTCAAGGTAATTTTAAGAGTTTATCAGTTTTCTTAGTTTTGAGCTTATTTGCCATTCTAGTTTATTCTAGTTGCTTATTCTTAATGCCTTAGTGCTTATTAGGGATAGTTAAATATCTGTTTTAGCTTATTTGCTTATTTCTTATTTCATTTCTGTTATTATTAAGAAAAAGCAGTACTAAATCTAAACAGCTAGCACTGAACTCAAAGCTGGCTTAGTACTAACTCTAAGTTAGTACCTGCTGAGTTTTATCTTGCTTAATTTGTCTTATTTGGCATTGTTGTGTTTGCTTATTAAGATTCTCTAGGCCTGTTCTAGCTTATTTACCTTGCTTATCTTTGTTTGCATTTGCTTAGTAGGTTAGTGCCAATTTAGTTGTGCATTTGGTATACAAAATTTAGGTCAAAACTGTCAAGTATCACCAGTTTAAAATAAAAAATAAAAAATGAAGAGGTCCTCTTTTCAGGTTTAAAGTTAGATAGGTTAGAATTAATTTTAGAATCTAAAAATTAGTGCACAAGTAGAATTTAGGCCAATCTTAATCTGTTTAGGTTTAGTTTGTCATTTTGAGCTTATTTAGTTTAAAATAACCTAAGTCTTAGTTAAAAAGGTAAACTGTCAATTTCATGTGGATTTTTTCTGGCGTATTCATAAGCTTTTGTAAAACTCGTAGTACGAAATTTCTATCTATTTGTAATTTATGCGTAACTAAGTATAGTTTGCTGGCAGGTTATGTAGTTCCTGCTGGTAGAAAGGGTTTTTTTTTTTTTTAATTTATAGTTCTTGCTGTTACGTAAAACTTTTTAAAGAGCGGGATTCGTTCCCGTTCTTGTCTTGACTCGTTTTTGGTCCAAACGACCTCCGTTTTTAGTCTAGTTTTTTTTAAACTTCGTTTTTAGTCAAGTAGAATCTATTTTTAGTTTAAACATTGTTCTAGGGTTAAAATTGCAAAATTTAGGTTTTTGACCCTCGTTTTTCGTGCCCGTTTTAGGTTTTAAGTTATATAGCTTTCGTTTTTAGGTTTTATTTAATCGTTTTTGCATATTTAACTTGTAGAAATAGAAAACCAATCATAATCTTGTAATATTCAAACATCGTTTATCAATTCGTGATTCGATTTTCCATTCAAGCCTCGTTGGGACATAACGACCCGGGAAATCAAACTTCCGGACACATATATATTTTATTTAGTGAATTTTGACTTCTTGCCTTGGTCAAAGGCAATTGGTTGAGTGTTTGCTTATATATTATATATATATATATTATTGACGAATCAGTGCTAATCCATTTAAGTCTTCAACTAACCCCTTCAAAAATGGGATTAACATTTAATGCCTACGACACGCGTGTTTTAGCTCTTCGATTGATGGATTCGACAATATGTAATATTGAAGTTGAAAGTAATGCATCCGTAGATGTATACATCACATTCGACTGGGGGGCTTGATGACGTACCCTCATCTCCGACTCGAAGGCCTCCCATTCAAGCTAAAAAGGGAACTACTCCTAATTATACCTAGAAACCTTCGAATAGTTTCTAGTGGCTTAAAAACATCTTCACGATGGTTACCAGTATGGGAATCTGTTGGGAATTATGCTTTCCTGACTTAGTATCGCTAGTTGTAGTAGAAAGTACCGACAGTTATAGTTAGTACTGTTAGTATTAGTTTATACCGCCAGTACAAAATAGTTAGTACCATTTAATAGTTAGTACTCGATGTATGGGGTATCGATTTTATGGGACCATTTATACTCTTCAAGAGGAAAACAAATATTCTCGTTAGCTGTTGATTATCTTTCGAAATGGGTAAAACCAAAGGCGCTCCCACAAATGATGCTAGGGTTGTAGTAAAGTTTTTAAAATCTCTTTTTGCCCGATTTGGAACACCTAGAGCTATAATAAGCGATCGTGGGACCCATTTTTGTAATGATCAGTTTGCTAAAGTAATGTCTAAGTATGGAGTTACACATCGTCTAGCTACCGCTTATCACCCTCAAACGAGCGGTCAAGTGGAGGTGTCCAATCGAGGTTTAAAACGTATTCTAGAAAGGACGGTTGGAGAAAACCGTGCCTCATGGTCTGACAAATTAGATGAAGCTTTGTGGGCATTTCGTACTGCTTTTAAGACACCGATTGGTTGTACGCCTTACAAGCTTGTTTATGGAAAGTCTTGCCATTTACCAATTGAGTTAGAGCATAAAGCATACTGGGCTTTGAAACATGCTAACTTCGATCTTAAAACCGCGGGTGATCACCGGAAGCTTCAGCTGAATGAACTTAATGAGCTTCGTGATCAAGCTTATGAGAATTCTTTGATTTATAAGGAGAAAACGAAGAAGCTTCACGACTCAAAGATCAAAAACCGCATTTTCAATGTTGGTGATCGAGTTTTACTCTTCAACTCTCGTCTAAAGATATTCTCAGGAAAGCTTAAAACTCGTTGGTCAGGACCTTTCACCATCACCAAAGTTTTTTCATACGGTAACATTGCGTTATCTCAACTGATGGTCGAAACTTTATGCGTGATTGTCCCATCGTGTGAAGCATTTAATACGGAGGGGACTTGCCACCAAAGGAAAGTCCAGGATCTCCATTTCTTCCCCTAAGGAACAAATGAATTCAGGGATCGTGTCAAGCTTGTGACTCGGTTACCAAATAAAAGCGCTTCCGTGGGAGGCACCCATGTTATACATTTTTTATTTTTATTTCTAGTTTATAATGTGTGTAAGGAGGCTTGTACTCTTCCGTTCTTCGTTGTTTGTTGTTTGTTGCGATTTTTGTAGGATTGAACCAACAATTTTTGAAGCCTCTCGTGTTCGGTGTTGTATCCCGGATCACTCGAGCTTCCTAGCCTTTGCTTGTCATTAGTTTGGGGAAATCCGATATCCTTTCATCTTATCGATTCACGTTTATCTTTGCATAATTAATAAACGGCTTAGATTTGCGTAGAGACCCGCCTTAAACATTGAGGACAATGTTTCGTTTTAGTTTGGGGAGGGAATCTATCGATTTGATGTTATCTGCTTATTGTTTTGTTCTCACGTACCCGTTTTTCCCGCAAAAATAGCAAAAATTTTAAATTTTTTAGTTAAAAAAAATGTGTTAAAGACACGAATGTAGGCTTTCCGTTGGTGAGAACGAAAAGTAAATTTTGACACAATCGGTTTTATACCTTAGCTTTTCTACTTCATTTATATAGATTGTCTTTGCTAATCTTTTATACAAGGAGCTATAAAACGCTAGTCTAACTTGAAAAGGTCAAGACTTTGCAAGTTCCCATAATTGATTTTAAATATGCGAAGTTCGATTTATTTTAGGCTAAGTATTCACGAGTTTCTTTATTAGAAATTTTAAATTGTGAAGAACAAGAGATGATAGAGTAGAGTATAAGTTGTGATGCTAAACATAGAATAGTTGGATTTCTTTAAGGCTCATAAGTGTTAATTGTGGCTTTTTCTCCCATTAGCTTGCTTCACCTTTATATATAAATGTTTAATAAATAGAGTTGTGCGGTTTTTTGCTTAATAATTAGTTAATAGAAGTTTTCTTTAGTTTCCTTGTGATTAGGATGAGTTACTATCAGGTATACTTAAATTTGGCATTTTTATATGTATACATTAATAAATATTTTGCTTTTTCACTAAAAAGAGCCTTAGGGTAATATAGGTTAGTATAGGGGGGGGGGGAAAATTTTCAATAATAAACAAGATAATAAAAAGTTTGCTGCATCTTGCGGCTCACATACCGTTGTTACAGCCTTCTAAAAAGTAAGGAAGTTACGAGGTCGTTAATATGTTTGCTACATCTTTTAGGAGGCGTGGCGATGTTGTAGCCTTCTAAATGGACTGAGGTTTAATAATGAATGCTTATTTTTTGTCTTATTTTATTACCTTAATGAGCTAAGGGTATATGGTGCATATAAGATTGGTCCATTTATGTCTTAAAGAGCCTTAGGGTATATGAGATGAATGGTGCCTTGCTTAAGTAACCTAATAAAAGCCAAATTTTGGTTACCTTGATGTGGACTTTAATCTTGATGACATTTGATCTTTTGAAAAAGGCTAGGAGCTAATTTTTGCGTTTTTAACCGTTACGCTTTATTTTTGAATTAATAAGTATCGAAATAAAAGTTTCAAAGATGCACTTCAGTATATGACTTTAGTTAAAATCTTGAGATACAAAAAATAGGAATAGGAAGGAAAGTGAGTACACAATTAAGCTCTTTGAGTAAGTGTTAGCATCATAATTGTATTTTGCAATGATCTTGTTTTTTAAGTTGGCTTGGGAGAGGTGAAGTCGGGGACGATGATTTTAATCCATTTGGACACTTTCATGTGATTTTGTGTTCTATGATCCTAAAAGTTACCACAAGGTAATGAAAACAATACATTATGTCAACACAAGAATAAATTGTAGTTAGGTAGTTAATTATTAAAAAAAATCATAAAAAGAGAAAAAAGGTTTTGAAAATGGGAAAACGGGTGTTTTATAACTTGTGACTTAGAAACTTTTCCCGCAAAGACTTTACTACCTCTTAAAGGATTAGTTTGGGGAATTTTTAAGGTATTTGGTTATAAGGCATGTAATATTGCGTGAGGACACGCAATCGTTTAGTTTGGGGAATTTTGATATGTGTGAAAACACATATCCATTTTATATCAAAATAGACCCTAAAAAGACCAAAAACATACTAAAAATGGCAAAGATATGCTTGTTTTTGTGTTTTGTGTGTGCAGGTACGGATAAGACAAAAATCACAAGAAAACCGTCAAAAACGGGCAAACACGGACACGAGAACGGAAGAGTGTACAAGAGCCGGAAGCTAAAGTCAAAAAGTCAACCTTGGTCAACTCTCAGTCAACCAAAGTCAAAGTCAACTCACTAAAGACAAAAACCCAAAGTTTCATTTCAGTCCCTCAATAAAACCAAAATTACACAAATGGTCCCTAAAGCTAAATGGGCTTTTACCTTTCCATTTCCTTGCCCAAAACCAAAGCCCAAAACCTAGGCCCATAACCCTTTTATATAAGTCCAGGGACCTAATCTGCCTATTGTCAAATCTATACACCATAAACGAGAGGGACCTAGTTTGCCAATAGCCCAAAGTTTAAATCCCATTTAACCCGTTTTCAGTTAAAAAGGGCGCCAAGAACAGAATTACTGTTCATTGTCTTCCCCAACTTACCCACAGTCAAATCAAAGGGCAAATGTGAATAAAAGGGTGAAAACGACAATTCAAGGGCGCTAATACATGATGGAAGGGGTAGAAAAGTCACTCAAGCACTTATTGGTCAAACTTATCAAAGGGAATGCCACGTTGGCAGGAGTAAAAGCACAAGAGGAGGTTGGGATTTACAAAGAAGTCACTCAGAGAGAAAGCACAAACGTCTCAATCACGGATTGCCACGTTGGCAATCCGTGCGAGTTCATTTGTGATCCTAGGGTTGAGAATTGTCATCCAATCATTGAAAGGATCCAAAGGCCAAGATAGAAGGAGCGTCTAACTGTTTTTGGCTCCTAGAAGGTTCAGCTGGCATCTATAAATAGCTATCACCTCTCATACACATATATCTTCTTTTTCCTGTATTTTTCTTTAAGTAAAATTAGCTTGTTAGTTTTTTTAAGTTAAAATGTAATTTCATTTTTTAATCTCTTGTAATCTGTTTTGGATCATTAATAAAAGTCTCATTTAGTTTACATAATCTTGTTTTCATTTATAAGCTCTCATTTCCTCAAATACATACTCTACTGTTTCATAAGCTTGTCATAAGCTCATTTTAGCTCTCTCAAGTCTATAAGCTTGAGATTGAGTTTGTTTAATCAAGCCTTAATCATACTAAAGCATTTAAATCAGTCAAAGCTTAATTACCTTATATTTATTAGATTGTGGCTTATGGAAGGGGAGCTAGCTTTGGAAGAGCTCCCATGGACTTTACTGGCTTATCTTAGGATAAGCCAGAGCTGTTGATAAGCTCTATAAGCATATAAGCTTCTATTTAGCTGAAGCTCTGTAGTAAGGGTTTCCCTATGTCTTTCTTGTCTTAATTTCCTAGTCTTAAATTTTCGCTTAGTTATTTGATTATTCATTGCTTAATCTGTTTATTATCTAGCTTTCTTATGCTTAATGTCATCTTATATGCCTATTTGTTTTTCTATTGATCATCTATCTTTAGATTATGTAGTTTAGACTTTAGTTTTGTTTAATCTGTCATAATATCATTAAAAAAAACCAAAAATAGTTAGCTTAGCTTATAGCTTTTTGATTCTAGCTTAAATTAGTTGTTGGAATATGTTTATTAAGCTTGTTATTAGCTAATTGTTATCTGGTATCAAGGTTGTAATCACCAGAATTAAATTGCTCAAGTTTTATGAAATCTGTCATTGCTTAAAGGGGTGTTTGGTTTAAGGTAGTTTGACCTTTAATAGTCAAAGGTTTTTGATAAAAGTCTTTGAACCAGCTTTGATTTAGTCTAAAATGGGTAGTTTAGTGGTTTTCTCAAGTTAGTTTTCAAAAATTGAAAAGTTTAAGTTCATTTTGGTTGTCTCAGCACCAGGGGACCTTTTCCCTTTCTCTTAGATTGTTAAAATTTTGATTCAAGCCTCCTAGGCTTGATTTGTGTTTATAGTTTGTTCAAACACACTCAATAGGAGTGTGTAGTGTAGGTCTTACCCTTAAGGTAACCTGCACATTAGGTTTGAGCTTTAAGTCATTTGCATCAGCAGTAGTAACAATAAGTTAC
The DNA here is from genome assembly GCA_026074375.1 of Tanacetum coccineum. NCBI lineage: Eukaryota > Viridiplantae > Streptophyta > Magnoliopsida > Asterales > Asteraceae > Tanacetum > Tanacetum coccineum. Next base: position 29,315 of record BQNB010056098.1, on the reverse strand, counting down.
TACTGCTGTCCTTTTTAGGCTTCATTTAAGTTGGTAATTGTAGGAGTTAGGTTCTAAAATTCCAAGAGCTTATAGATTAGATATAGTTAAAGTTAGATTAAGTCTTGTTTCTAATTTTCTAGCTTAATAATTTAGGTGCATTTGCTTTTAAAAAGTTCATAAAAACTCAAAAAGCCAAAAAAAACAGTAGTAACTAGTCTAGCTTCTTAAATTTGAATTTCTAGCTTATAATGCTTGTTTTCATGATCTGGATTCATAGCTTATAAGTGGTAGGTTAAGTTTCCAAAAGCTCAGCTTATGTCATAGCTTATAGTGCTTTTTAGCTTGTTAAGTTTTTGAGTTTTTAAGTTTTATTTCTGAGTTTGCTGTTTTTATCTTCAATTTCAATAAGCTTTTAATGATTTCAGTTAAAGTAGCTTTTCATATTTAGATTCTAGACATCATTAGCTTTTAGGATTAGCTTTTGTTTTCAAGTTTGAGCTTAAATTGAGTGTTGTGCATGCATTTTAGTGAAAATAAGCTTTTTGTTCTTCAAAACCTTACTTTCTGAGGCAGCAACCTTCATAAGCTCTTTTAGAGCTTATCTTTGAAATTCAGCTTATAGTTTCTTTATTAAAAGTGCTTAAAAAAAGTATGTTCTTGCAGTTTTAGCTTTTAGTTTGCAAAAATAAAAAAAATACAAAAAGGGGTGTTGCCAGCCTAGAACCCGCGACCTCTTGCTTATATGTCCTAAGTGTTAACCAGTGTGCTTCAATAGCTCATCTGGTTAACCTTCCTTTCATTTAATTAATATAGTCAATTTAAGTTTAATAAGAATAAATAAGCCGTAGCTTATGGAGCTTATTCTAGGGCTTATTTTACTAGCTTTTTGATTATTCTTATTTTTCCTTAGTTCCTGCTAGTGCCTAGTACTTTCCCTGAAATTTTGAAATTTTTCCATTTAGTAGATTATTTTTAATCATATTTCTTAGGTTTTAATTTTCGAAAAATCATAAAAAATAAAAAAAAGTTTTTAAAAAAATATATAAAAAATAGTTTTTGGCATTAGAATAAATATTTTTTAGTTTACATTCAGAAAAATCATTTTCACCTCTTTTAGATTTTAATTTTCATTTTTAAGCTTTTAATTTTAAAAATAGTTAAAAATAGTTTTCTGGGTTTTTATGTTATTTTAGACTTTTCTAAGTTTAAAAATCATTTTTCTTAATTTTTAGGACTTAATCTGTTAATTTTTTTAGATTTAATTAGATTAAAATAGTTTTCAATTCATAATAAATTCAAAAATTATCAAAAAAATATTTTTCTTTTTCCTAAAATTTTCTTTTGTCTTATTCTAGGTTTAGAAATTTAGAGAGAGATAGAGGAGAGAAGAGTTATTTTTAGTGTACTTGCTTATTAGTCGCTGTTTTATTTGTTCCCCGTTAAATTGTTTTAAGTGTATAAAACTGCTCCTCTTCCCGCTCGCCCCCCTCTCTCCTAAATTTAAATTTTGCTATTAGATAATCCAAATCATCTTTGTATCCCATCTCAAAATCATTCGTCCAAGCATCAAACGTGGTCTTAATTCAAAGTCTGTTGGGGGAATACGACCCGGGGAATCTTTTCCCGGTTAAGATACGAAATATATTATATTATATATATTTTGAGAGTTTCTTTTCACCTTTGTCTCATGGCCTAATTGGTAATTTTCCATATTATTTTATATATTATATTATATATATATATGTATTCTATATACACCCTACTATATTACTATATATATATATATATATATATATATATTACGCGTATCAAATTTTTGGCGTCGTTGCCGGGGACTTGTGTTAAAGATTCCTTCGTTTACGTTTGTTGATTTTGATTTGAAGATCCTTTCGTTTATGAAAGTTATATTTTTGTTATAAAAATCAAAAAACCAAAAAAAAAATCAAAAATATAAAAAATTGTCCTTAAAAAGAAATAAAATACACAAAGTTGGTAAAAGAACACCAACATATAATATTCTCAATCGAGGTATTATCATAAATAAGTTCCGGTGAACTTGAAAAGTTCCCAAATCGAACCAAAGATTCAAAAACTTGCCATTTGTGTCATTTACGAGGTACGGCTCATCTTAAGAAGCAATTTTTAAGAGTTACCGTGAAGTAATTCGATTATTTGGTTTAAGTTGTCTTCCGTGTATCCGTTTAAAATAGATTGTTAAAAAAAATCCAAAAAAATTAGTGTAATTTTTGTTTTCTTTTTAATTTCTTTTCTCTATTTTTAGTGCATGCGCACTCGTTCTCAAGCTCGTAATCGAAATCGTCGACAACAACAAATAACACCGGTTATTGTTGAGGAACCCGAGATTCCAATGGCCGACAATCGTACCATGGCACAATTGCTCCAAGCACCCACCGAGGGTTACGAGGATGCAATTGTAATTCCCGAAATCAATGCTAACTTTGAGTTAAAGCATGGTTTGATCAATCTTGTTCAAAACAAACAGTTTTTCGGACAAGCTATAAAGAGGAACAACATGCTCAATCCGTTATTTCATAAGATTCTTCAACACTGAGAATTCCCAACAGTCCCGAGCACGACAATAAAGTTAAGCTTTTTCTGTTTTCTCAGTCAGGATCCTCCCCGGCAATTTCCATAAAAAAAATAAACTCCACTCCCGATCGATTTTTGACAATGTGATGATCTATTTACCCCCCCACAAATTTTCATTTAATCAAATTCATTTCCTACCCCCCTTTCCAACACGACAAATCTTCGTAACGAAATCCTGAGATTTCAACAAAGATTTGACGAATCATTTTATGAGGCTTGGGATCGATTTAATGACCTTCTTCGAGCATGCCCACATCACGGATTTTCTGAATTACATCAATTGGATACGTTTTACAATGCTTTGAATGCTAATGATCAAGACTCGTTGAATTCTGCTGCTGGTGGAAACTTTTTGGATAAGATGCCTCGTGAATGCTTGAGAATTATCGAAAGTAAATCCAAGGTCCGTAATTCACGAAACAAGGCAGTCGTTGCCAAAGTAAGTTCGAATTCATCTACTCCAGGAATTTCACCAGATGTTGCTGCTCTTACAACCGAAGTCTCTGAATTAAAGATTTTTGATGAGACTATGATTATCGACAAACTAAAAGGAACCAAGCTCCCGACCGTATAAAAGCGGGCTTCGCGAGCAGAGTTGTGTAACTTGTGGAGGTGCTCATTCTTATAAAAACTGTCCAGCCACCGATGGCAATGTTTATCAAGACAACATTCAAGAGTACGTTTCACAAGCTGCTGCAGCCAATTTTAATCAAGGAAATTCCAATTCTAGACCTCCGATGGTTTCAAATCAAATCCGACCTCCTGGTTTTCCTCCGATTCAAAACAATCAAAACCGTTTCAATCCAAATCAAGGAAATAATTTCAACCAAAATCGAGGTACCAATTTCAATCAAAACCGTAACTTCAACCAAGGACAAGTTTACCAACCTCAATCTTCAACACACCAGTTTATCACAAGCTCCTCCTCAGCAAAAATGCAAGGTGTGTTTAAAAAACACAATTTTGAGAATTATGACAAGGCTATAATGATGCTGTTTCTACGGAATAAGCAAATCAAGGGCCAGTGTTTTACAAAACCAGATGACAAATTTAACAGAAATGCTTTCTAAGTTCATAACTTCCAACACCGCTTCGTCTTCGAATTCAGGAACTCTACCAAGTCAAACCGTAACTAACCCTCGTGAGCATGTTAATGCTATCACCACACGGAACAAGTCCCCGGTAATACTTGCTGAAGACTTCTGACTCCTTTTTTCCTACACCCATTGTTTCTACTCCTCCAAAGGAACCCGAACAAAACCAGGAGACGTCAACGGACAAAGTGCAAAAACCAAGTTTAGAAAGTACCGCACAAGTCCCACCTCCGGAGGAAGAAGAATCCATTTTCATGGAATATTCAAAACCAAAAGCTAGAAAAAACCTATTACATTGAAAATTCAAAGATCTTAATTCTCCAAGACTAATTCGTATCAACCTTAAACTTCCACTATCCCAAGAGGATGCAAGTGAGACTCGAGATCGATATAACCAATGTGCCTCAACATAGTCTGGTTTTTGCCAGATGTTTTAAACAACTCCGTTTAGAGATTGGATTAAAAGATGCTCTCATCGAAATGCCGAAATTCAACAAATGGTTAAGCGGTTTACTAAGGAACAAAGAGAAACTCGAGGAGATCACCATTACAATCGTAAATGCTGAATGTTCTGCCATCATCTTGAACAAAGTTCCCGAGAAACTCAAAGATCCCAAAAAATAATTTCCTCTGATTCGTTGATCTCTATAGAACTTGATAGGACTAAATGCGTTAGCCGATTCTGGAACTAGCATAAATCTTTTACCTCATTCTATCTACAAGCAACTTGGGCTTGGAGCTTTGACTCCCACTCGAATGACACTCGAGCTTGCCAATCGTTCAATTACTCACCCAATGGGTATAGCCGAGGATGTTGTATTTTAGAGTGATGGTTTCATTTTCTTGCTGATTTTGTTGTGGTTTAATTTTGAACCAACCCGAGAGTGCCCTATTATTTTAGGGAGACCTTGTGTGTGTCACACTACAAAAGCTCTCATTGATTTATACGAGGGAAATTAACTTTAAGAGTATGGGAAGCGATGAACTTGTCTTTATGTGAAAAATATGAGAAAAGCAAGATAAGCAATTTGCTCACGCTATTTTCTGTCAATTGATTTTTTACAAGTATGAGCATTTAATGGCTTTACGTACCACTATCTTTTCTGATGCTCTTCTCTAGTTGTGTGTGTGTGTGTGTGTGTGCAAGACTAGTGATAATATTGATGGAGTTCGCCGATGAACTCACTATTCTTAAAAAGACGTTATAGAGAGAGATAGAGAGATATGAGAGGATAGAGAGTTATTCAAGCCCTCTTTTCGAATTTGATGATAACTTCACCTCTAGCAACGTAAATCCTCTCTTTAACGAGATGGATGAAGATGTCGAAAACAAGAACTCCACGTCTTAGATGAGATATGAGAGATGAGCCAGTTCAGTTTTTACTTAACACCCCTTTGTCCGATAAGGTTGAGAGTTTCGCTTCAAAAAACGAAATTGATGAGATCGATGCTTTTCTAGCCATGGAAGTTTCTTCGAATTTTAAGAAAGGTTATTTCGATTCAGAAGGAGACCTAACTTTTCTTAAGAATCTGCTTAGTGATGATACCACCCATAATCTCGCTCCCGAAGTGATTTCCGATCATGAACCAGAACAAAATGAATCATCGATTAATTTTTCTCCAAGGAGTAATCCTCTTCACCATGAGTTCGCCGGTGAACTTTTGATACTTCCTTCAAGGATTGTTCATGAACATGAGGATTATCTTAATCGTATGACTTTGCTTTGTGAGATTTCAATTTCTCGGTCACAGGAAAATGTTCATTCGAGTTCAATTATCGAGTCTCTTCCCGTATCTCCTATTCCCGTTGAGGATAGTGAACCCGTTCAAGAATAGATTAATATTTTCCTTGTTCCAGATGATTTAATTCCACCAGGTGTTGAGAATGATGATTCCGAAGATGAAGATAATGAGTTACCTAACCTTGACCATCTAGTGTGGATCCGTTCATTCCTCTTCCTCCACGCGCTCTCACTCCCGGATGTTGAGAAATGTCTTGAACCCGAAGCGGGTATTTTGATAACCAAAGTGTTTAAGGGTGTTTCTAAACCTCATGATTTTATGGCCGATATTTTACCCACCCTTCCCACCCTTGTTTCAGATTTGACCTTCATTCTCTTTCTTTCTTCATTTCTCTCCTTCGGGAGTGAAGACACCATTTTTGACCCCGACATCATCACCTTTCCATTTTCTTATCTAGAGCCGGTGGCATTTTCAATGGAAGTTTCTTGTTCTAAGTGTTGCTCTCCCTAAGGACAAATGAATTCAGGGATCGAGTCGAGCTTGCGACTCGGTGAACAAAAACAAGCCGCTTCGTGGGAGTTCACCCCATGCTTATCCTTTTCTTTCTTCTTTATATTTTCTAACAAATGTGTTGTGATGTGTTGAGGCTAGCTTCTTCCGTTCTTTGTGTTTGTTGTTTGTTGTGATTTTTGTAGGATTGAACCAACAATTTTTGAAGCCTCTCGTGTTCGGTGTTGTGTCCCGTTTCACTCGAGCTTCCTATCCTTTGTTTGAAATTAGTTTGGGGAGATCCGATATCCTTTCATCTTATCGATTCACGTTTATCTTTGCATAATTAATAAACGGCTTAGATTTGCGTAGAGACCCGCCTTAAACATTGAGGACAATGTTTCGTTTTAGTTTGGGGAGGGAATCTATCGATTTGATGTTACCTGCTTATTGTTTTGTTTTCACGTACCCGTTTTCCCACAAAAATAGCAAAAATTTAAAATTTTTAAGTTTTTATTTGTAAAAAAAATAAAAAAAAAAATAATAAGTGTTAAGACACGAATGTAGGTTTTCCGTTGGTGAGAATAAGAAGTAATTTTTGACCCAATCGAACGTGTTGAGTTCTAGCTTTCTCCCTTAACAATTAATGATGATAGTTTGTGCTAGTCTCATGTAGACTTTAAACATGCTAGACTTGAAATCATTAGTAAATGAAGACTTGTGCTAATCTCAAGTAGATTTTAAATATGCCGAGTTGGATTTTATATAGGCTAAGTATTTGCGAATCTCTTTATTAGAGATTTTAAATTGCAAAGAATAAGAAATGATAGTGTTAATTACGAATTAGGATGCTAAACAAAGTTTATTTGGAAAACTTAAAGGCTTATAAAAATAACTTGTGGTTTTTCTTCCCCGAAGTTCTTAAAATGATTAATTATACGTGTTCTCTTTAATTTTTACAAATTAGAGTTTTACTCTTAAAAGTCTAATCAACATATTCAGAGAAAAAGCTTTATCGATGATAATAGCTAATCATTTGTAAATAAGAATTTTAGTTCAAGTTTATACTTTGGTTTTCTAAAATGAAATTTTTCTATTTGCAAAAATAATGTGTTGAATTAATTAATTGTTAAAAAAAATAAAAATGTGTAGTTGGTGAATAAAAAGGTTGCAAGTTATAAATCCTTAGTGTTAATAAGTAATATACAAACTCCATCGCAATAAAGTACATGGGCATTTGTCGGTTCGCTCCCGATGTGACATCGAAAGAAAGGGTGGAGGATGTATATTTAGGGTTGGTATCATAATAAGTACACGAGCTCTTGTCGGAGGCGTGGCCGATGTGTCGTCGAAAGAAAAGTGATACCAGTTCCTAGCCTAATAATGTAAATAATAATAATAATGTTGCAAGTTAGAAAATAAATAGTAAAAGTTTCATTATCTAAAACCAAGGTATTCTTTTGAACTAAGGTTTGTAAAATTCTACAAGGCTTTTTCATCGGAAGTTCATGCATCTCGATTATTATTCTCCGGATGGGGTGTCAAAAGCCTTAGCACTTACCCGATGACGGTGGGATGCTAGAGAAGAAAGTCATTTATGGGGAAAGTGAACCAACGATGTCTTAGCTAAGGAGGTTTTTGTTTGCTTTGAGTTGTGATCTTACTAAGTGATTAACATATTAGCCCAAAAGGCCCATGTGTAAAGCTTGGTCGGATTTCAACTATCTAAATATGTGGATTTAATAGTTTAAATTAATTTGAACACACACACTTAAATATATGATTTATGTCAGGAAGAGAAATTCACAAGTTATAATATACGAGAACGGAAGAGTGTGCAAGAGCCGGAAAAAAGTCAACCCTCAGTCAAAGTCAACACTAGAAGACAAAGACCCCAAAGTTACAAATCTAGTCCCTCAAGTTTCCAATGTTACACAATTGGTCCCTATGATAAAATGGGCCTTAAACCCTTTTTACCCTTACCCGGATCCAAAGCCCAAAATAAAGGCCCAAAAGCCCATTACCTTTTATTAAACCACAGGGGCTATTCCTGCCAAAAATAAGTTGTTTTCACAGCTTATTTGATAAGCTGAGCTTCTCCTTTTATTTTTCTAGTGATCTTTATTGCATCATAGATTTTTCCTAAATTTTTCACAATTTTTCATTAATTAGTTTAGTTTCTAGGATTTTTCGAAAGTTTAAATTTTAGAAAATTCATAAAAAATAGAAAAAAGTTTCAGAAAAATACAAAAAAATAATTTTTAGTATAAGAATAAATACTTTTAGGTTTACATTCAGAAAAATCATTTTCAACACTTTTACATTTTAATTTTTATTTTTAAGCCTTTATCTTTAATTTTAAAAATAGGATTTTAATTTTAAAAATAGTTAAAAATTGTTTTCTGAGTTTTTATGTTATTTTATACTTTTCTAAGTTTAAAAATCATTTTTCTTAATTTTTAGGACTTAATTTCGCTATTTTTTTTTAGGAATTTTAATTAGATTAAAATAGTTTTTTATTCATAATAAATTCAAAAAAAAATAATCAAAAAATGTTTTTTTTTTCTTAAAATTTTCTTTTATCTAATTTAGTTTAGATTTAGTGTGTGCATTTTTTTAGAAGTAATATTAGTGTATTTGCTTATTTGTCGCGTTTTATTTGCTCTCGTTAATTGTTTTAAGTGTTTAATTGCTTTTAATTGTTATTTTAATTGTTGCTTTATTAAGTGGTTATAGATACTCAACATATCTTTTTCATCTCATTCTAAGCATAATCCAAGCTAAAGCAAGGTTTCAATTTCACAAGGTCGTTGGGGAAACGTCTCCGGTGATCATTCTTCAGGTTAATTACGTTATTATATATTATATATATCTTTTAGAGTGAGCTTTTCTTAAGGGAGACTTTAGGAAAGTTCTTAATTACTCTTTTGGAATATTATTATATATTTTATTGTGTATAAAGTTCTGCAATCACTCGGCCACTGGCGCGGTTTTGATTTCTCTAGATTGGATGTACCTTTGATCACTAGCACGCTTTTTTATATTGAAATACGTTTCTTAAACTATATAAGTCATTGTTTCTAAAAGCACTTTCATGTTGTTTTTGAAATTATAAGAACTCTTGTGATTTTGTTGTTTAATAAACATGAGATATTGAATGATCACAGACATTCGAGCATTATCCTTGTTTTTTACACTATCAATTTGCATATTAAAATGATCATTATAAGCTAATATTGAATGAAAAATTAAGCTATATCAATGAAGTTTCTTATATAAACACCGGATGGTCACTAAGCTGCTTTACAGTACGGTCAAAATCGGATACAACTTAGATTGCTGACGTGAGTGTAAATATATAAACACAAAACATTAACTACATTTAGCATTCCACATATATCAGTTAAAGAATTTTAAGTCCAATAATCATTAAGTGCAACATGTAAGCCCAATATACATTTTAAGTCCAATATCATTTTTGGTTAAGCCCAATTAAGCCAATTATGGATTTTAGTTAAGCCCATACGGATTTGACCAAGATTAGTTGAAATTAGACTTTTCATACTCAATCGAAATTGATTGTTTATGAAATCGAATTTGACCAAAGTCCTTTTAGTTGAATTTGACCTAAATATGTTTTAGTTTGACTACATCCAGTCGAGTTGACTATACAACCCTAACCAAAATTGGTCTTGATCGAAATTAACACAATCATCTTAATCGAAAATGATCCAAAAACATTCTTTTAAACACATAAGCATGAATAAGCCCTCAAACAAGCCACAAATAAGCACTTTACAACTATAATCTTGCTTAAAACATCTCAATCGAATTTTGGTTTGCAATCGAAATTGACACATTCAATCGAAATTGGTCTAAACTAGCCCACAAATTAAGATAAACAATATTAAGCACACACAATCACAAACATAAGCATCTATGATTAATCTAGAACACTTAATTTGAAAAATCCCCCATTCCTATGAACCCTAAAATAATCGAAATCAAATTCGATTATCCTGAACGTTGAACAACTGATTTGTAGGATATCAAACAAACAATCTAAGATGACTAAGTGAGAAGGAAATTCCAAAGAGAGAAAGAGTGGTTAGAACACATAGAGAGAGAAAGAAAGAAACTTGTATTATGACAAATGAACCAACCCCTCTCCCATGGCATGGAAGGGGGGGTTTTATACCTTACATTGGCTGGTTACATAAGGGGTATTCTTATGTTATGGATGTACTGTTCCATCCTCATCCTCTAAAGCTCATACTCACCTGGTTTGAGCATAGGCACTTTTGATGCAGCCACCATATGTGTTGAGTCTTGATCCATGTCTTCTTAGCAAAGTTTCTCAAAGCAACAAGCTCTGATACCACTTGTTAGATCCCAGTTAACTTCTAATGATCGAATTCCTTAAGCTTGTATAAGGATTAGTTATGCTAGATAAATCTAACACAACTTAGTTAAGAAACTTTGTTTGATAATACTAAAGATTATGCGGAATCTAATCTTTAATATAAGAAGAATTCTTTAATGAAATAGTAACACAAAAGAATATAATTCAACAATAAAAGCTCTAATATTATTATTACAAATAATACGAATATTCTCCTAGTATTAGGGTTACAAAACCTTGAAGCTATGAACTATACTTATCAAATCGTTAAACACACATATTACACATTGCCCTAGGACCTCCTTTTATACACCAAGGAGTCCTAGTTGATTTACAATATATTCCTAAAACTTAGAATATTCTCTATGATCTATTCTATAAATAACTCATACTTATCACGTAAGTAATCTTGATCTCCAATCAATCTTTATCCTTTCTTTTGTCTTTATCCATTCTCTTTTGACAGTAGAAACTCTTTCAGCAGTCTTAATCTTTGAGCAGTTGTAACTTTTGTACTAGCAGCATTAACTTAGCACCAGCAGTAGTAACTTATACACCAGCAGCATTAACTTAGCAGCAGTAACTTCAAGATCATCAAAAAGTCTTTTAATCCCAACAATCCTCCCCTAAACTTGATATTCTCCTTCAAAATCTCAAGTTTCTTCATTAAAAGCTTCATTAATCACCAGGAGGATGCTTCCAAACACTTCATTGATTCTTGAGCTATTTTGTGAGAAGTTTAAGAAGCTGATATACCATTTTACTGAAATGATCACATTGGAGCTTCTTGTTTAACATATCAGTAATTGTAGCAGGTGTAAGGGGGTATCTCTTTTCTACATATGAATGTGCATATGTTGCATCCTTAAAGAATGAACTCCACATGAGTCATATATTTTCCAATCCAACACTCTGTAATCCTATTGATTCATCCATACTTGATCTTTAACATGTGGATCAAACATTATCTTTAGATCACCCCATAACACTCTCTCATAGGCCTCCTCTGGCCTTGTTGATCCATGCTTAGCTTTTACCAATTTCCATAGGGTTTTCAAATCTTCCCTGTCAAAGCTTTTAAGCATATGACTGAAGACTAAGTACATCTGTGAACTTCTATCAGCCCGAATTCTCTGGTAATAGGTTTTCTTCCCTTCTTTATGGATCTTGTAGTCAACAATACTTGAAGGCTTAGTTGCTAAAGGAATAGCATCAATTGCTACTTCCTTTTTATCAGGAATAACTTCTATTAGTCTTTGAAGCTCTGTTGTTTCTTTATCCTCATCCACCTTTTTCTTCTTAATACTTTCTTGTTCCAACTCAGTGCCTGCTCTCTTTGAGCTGCTCTCTTATGCTATCTCTGCTTCAGCTTTCTTGGAACTCTCTTCTACCAACTCAGTCCTATTGTCAACAAAGGTATTCACTCTTTTCATTGCTTTATCAAACAATTGTTGAATATTAACAAAGGACTTGTTCTTCAAATCTTTAGGTTTCTATCCTTCCATGTTTTTCAGATAATTAAACATGAAACTCCTTTGTTGAGCTCTTGTTGGTGGTTTGTTCCTTTTTTCTTCTGCTCTCTTAGCTGCAATATGTTTTCTTCTTTGCTCTAAGAATTGTACAAATAATCTTGCCTTTTTTTCATCAGTCAATTCTTATTGCTCTTGAGCTTGCAATCTTTGAGCCAACTGATAATCAACTTCCATTCTAGCCCGAAAATCATCCCAAGCTATGTTTACTTCTTTAATTTGTTGAGCTTTTTCTCTGGCAAGCCTTTCTTCTTTTTCTTCTTTAGCTTGTAGCTTGAAGGCAAGTTCTTCATCAAGCATCAATTGATCTTTCTTTGACAATTTCTTCATAGGTTCACGTCCAACCTACCGATAGTCCAATGGTCGATGAACAAGTTGTCTTTGCCTAGAACAAAAACAAATGACTCTTTACCATATCCTTTAGGCAAAACCAAGGAGAAACTCCACGAAAAAGACGACCTTTTAGCTTTGAAATTCAGAAAATTTTTCGGGAAATCTCATCGGCTGAGCTTCGAGGATGCTCTCCTGCTAATGCCTAAGTTTGCACCGATGTTCAGAAAGAACGCTTTAGTAATAAACAAAGAAGAAGATCTTGGAATTAACCAAAACACCGGTTAATGAAAATTGCTCGGCAGTCATCCTAAAGACATTTCCCGAAAAATTAGGAGACCCAAGTAGATTTCTAATACCGTGTGATTTCCCTGAATTAGATGAATGTTTAGCCCTGGCCATCTCGGGGCTGTGCATGCATCAATCTTAATTCACTCTCCGTTTTGAAAGGCGTAATCTGCAGGATGACCATAAATAAGTGATACTCGAGTAGCCGAGCTCCGTTCAACTTCACTCCCACCCGGCATAGCCGAAAATTGTTTTTGTGAAGGTTGGAACCTTCTACTTTCCCAGCCCGATTTTGTGGTAGATTAACTATGATGCCGACCCTTAGTGATCCGTTTGATTTTAGGAAGACCATTTTTAAGAACGGACAAGAAGCCTTGATGATGTTCCCGGTGATGAGATGACCTCAGACATGATGACAAATCCTTGTGACTTTCAAAGTGGGAGATACGAAATATGTCTCCTTCAATGCCATGGAATAGTTAACAGGTCGACTTTATGATATAGCTTGTGAGGAATATTCTCAAGAGATTATAGGGTTTCTCAGAAGTATTAGCAAAAGAAAATTCCACTCCTTAACTTTTAACATTTGTTGATGCCACTTTCTCTACCCTCAACTCCATTCGAGGGTAGTGATTTCAAATTCTTGAAGAAATTGTGGCTTGAACTTTCTTATACGTTCATATAAGTCAGGAATTGATGATGCCGAATGTGATCCCGAGAAGGACATTCTTCTTCTTGAAGCTATCCTAAATAGTGAGCCCTTACCACCACTTCCCAACCATGCAAATTATTTTCCTGAGGTTAGAAAAGAACTTAATGAATTGGAAGCCAGATAAACACCAGAGATCAAAACCGATGAAACATCAATTGATGAACCTCCCGAGGTCGAGCTCAAGGACTTACCTCCCCACCTCGAATATGCATTTTTGGAGGGTAACAACAAGTTACCAGTCATCATTGCTAAAGATTTGAGTGTCGGGGAGAAAGCCGCTCTCATAAAGGTGTTGCAGTCCCACAAGCGAGCCATCGCTTGGAAACTCTCCGATATCAAGGGTATTAACCCGGAATTTTGTACTCACAAAATTCTAATGGAAGAGGACTACACACCAGCGGTCCAACATCAGAGACGGGTAAACCCAAAAATCCACGATGTCATAAAAAAGGAAGTTGAAAAACTTCTTAACGCTGGATTAATCTACCCTATCTCGGATAGTCCCTGGGTAAGCCCGGTACACTGTGTACCAAAGAAAGGTGGTTTTACCGTAGTTGAGAATGAGAAAAATGAGTTGATCCCAACTCGTTTAGTTACGGGATGGCGGGTATGCATTGACTACCGAAAGTTGAATGAAGGGCACCCGAAAAAGTCTCCTATTTTCCTCTACCATTCATGGACCAAATGCTCGAGAGGCTTGCGGGAAACGAATATATTGTTTTCTCGTATGGTTTCTAGGTTATTTTCAAATACCAACGACCCAAATGATCAGGAAATAAGACACATTTATTTCCCTTACGGAACATTTGCCTACGCCGCTTTGCCCTTTGGCCTCTGCAAATGCCACCAGGCACATTCCAGAGATGTATGTTGGCAATCTTCCAGACATGATCGAAAAAAACGATGGAAGTATTTATGGTTCGACTTTTCGGTTTTGGAAGTTCTTTTCTTCATGCCTAACCCATTTGGAAAAGGATGCTTAAGCGGTGTGGGAAGACACCAATTTAGCTCCTAAACTGGAGGGGAAAAGCCATTTCTTGGTTATAGGAAGGCATGTTCTTGGACATTAAAATCTCCAATTCTGGAATTTGATGGTCGATCGAGCTAGATTGACGTTATCGCAAAGCTCCCTCACCGTCTACTGATAAAATGGTATCCGTAGTTTTCTTGGGCATGCCGCGGTTTTATAGAGATTCATTCTAGGAATTTCTCAAAAATAGCCCGTCCATGACCCTTTACTTGAAAGACGACCCGTTTTATTTCTCCAAAGACGTTGTATAGAGCATTTAACACTCTCAAAAAGACTCTAAACCGAGGCTTCCAATCCTGATTGCCCCAGACTGGAATGAACCATTTGGACTTATGTGCGATGCAAGCGATTTCGCCTTAGGTGCAGTCTTGGGGCAACGTCATGAGAAACATTTTAGGCCTATACACTATGCAAGTAAAACAATGAATGAGGCGGAATCACGTTACACCACGACAGAGAAAGAAATGTTAGCCGTGGTGTACGCATTCGAAAAATTCCGATCTTACCTTGTCATGAACATATGCCTGGATACGGATCATTCCGCCCCTTAAGTATCTCTTTGCTAAGAAAGATTCTAAGCGAGATTGCTTCCGATGGAGTTCTGCTCCTTCTAAAGAATTCGAACTTTGATGTAGTTGACACTAAAAGGAGCTGAGAAATCCTAGCGGACTGAATCATCTCTATCCGATTAGAGAATTCCTCACGCGAATGAGCTCGATCCAAAGGAGAAATAAAATGAAAATTTTCCTCTTGAAAATCCGAGGTCGTTAGCTGTTCTCTGATGGCTAGTACCCATGGTTTGCTGACATCGCAAACTACCATGCGTGGAAATTTCGTGATCAAAGGGATTTCAAATCCCAGCAGAAAAGAAAATTCTTCTTAGACGTGTGAAGCATTATTTCTGGGTAAGATCCATTTCTGTTTAAAATCTTGTGCGGATAAGTATGTCGACGTTGTGTTTTTGGCATAGGAAGCCGAGACATCCTCATGGCTTGCCACGTTGGTCCCACACGGTGGACATCTCGGCGTAACTACTCAGCATAAGAAAAGTCTTCGATTCGGTTCTTTTGGGGTCCCACTATTCACAAAGTTGGCCCATGAGTTGGTTAAAAACTTGCAACCTCATGCCAGCGTCAAGGAAAAATTTCAACAATAGGATGAGATGCTCACAAAATTCCCATCCAAGTTTGTAGATCTTTGACGTTAGGGGCAATGATTTTATGGGGCCATTCCCATCATCACAAGGCAACAAATTCATCCCTCCGCATGTGGCCGTTGATTATTTATCATAATGGGTTGTTGAAGCAAAATGCGCTCCCCACCCTATGACGCTTCCGTGTTGTTTGTAAATTTTTAAAATCTCTCTTCGACAGAAATTCGGTTGCCCCTCGTGCAATCAGTAAGTGATCGCGGAACCCATTTTTGCAATGGACCAATTGCAAAGGTCATGCTTATAAATACGGAGTCATCATCGTCTCTTCCCCGCGGATCATCCACAAACAAGTGGACAGTTGAAGGTATCCAATCGTGGTTTGAAACGAATTTCTTGAAAGGACCTGTGGGCTGAAAACGTACCTTTTGGTCTCAGATAAGCTCGTGCTGCTTTATGGGCTTTATCGCACTGCTTACAAAAACACCTATTGGGTGTTACTCGCCGTATAAGCTGGTTTACGGATAAAAAGCCTGCCTTCTGCCAGTTTGATTTGAACCAAGGCCTTAAGGGGCCTTAAAAACTATACAACACTGTGATCTGTAAACCCGCTGGTGTCCATAGGAAAAGTTCAACTAAATGAACTTAATGAGCTCCGTGATGAAGCTTATGAGAACTCTTTGATCTATAAAGAAAAGACAAAGAGGATTCACGACTCCAAGATCAAGAACCGCGTTTTTAACGTCGGTGATCGAGTCCTCCTCTTTAACTCTAGATTAAAGATTTTCTCAGGAAAGCTTAAAACCCGTTGGTCAGGACCATTCACTGTAACACAAGTTTTTCCATATGGCACCATCGAGTTATCTCAAAACTCCGGGCCAAATTTCAAAGTGACATGGCATCTTTTTAAAGCACTACTTGGAAGGGAGTTTTTTTTGTTTTTTGACCACAACTGGGTTAGTCCGGATCTCCAAACATTCCCTAATGTCCAATAAATTCAGGTGACGGGTCAAGCATAGCGACCTTAAACAAGCGCTTCGTGGGAGGCACCCCATGCTTATCGTAGTATTGTGTAAATATGAATAAGTGTTTTCTTGTTGTGTGGAGGCTCGCCTCTTCCATTACCCGTGTTTCGTGTTTATGTTGTTAATTGTCCAGGATTGCCCGGATTGTGAAAGACTCTCGTGCTTGCAGTATCCACATGAGTTCCACATCCTCAGCTTCATTTTGGGAATCCAGTATCCAAATCTAATCGACTAACGTTTTATCTTTTGGCACACTTTATAAACGGCCTTAGATTTACGTAGGTGCCCCTTTCAAAACATCGAGGACGATGTTTAGTTCTAGTATGGGGGGGGGGATCTTCGATTATTGATTTTTGCCTGCAGACCGTTGTTGTCACGTAATTTCCGTTTTATTTTTACCACAAAATTTTTGCAAAAAAATGAAAAAAATAAAAAAAATTCAATAAATTGAAAATAAGTGTTTTTTTTTTTTTTGGTTTCAACAGTTCGACTTTCTAATGTGGTTGAATGAGAATAATTTTGACTCGATCGGGCGTATTAAGCCCTAGCTAGGTTCTTAAATGTAAGCTAAGCGTTCAAGAGGTGAAGAACAAGAAGTGATAGAGTTAAATATAAGTTTATGTGCTGAGCAAGATTCTTCTAAAGCTTATATGAGTAACTTGTAGCTTTTTCTCCCATTAGCTTTTAATCCACCTAATCATACGTGCTCATTTCAATTCAACTAAGTCAATCGATGTTTTTAGGAAAAAGCTTCTAAACATTCATAACTTTGATTCTTTGAAAACGAGCTTATCTATCTGTTCTTAGTAAATTTGGAAAGTTAAATTGCCAAAGAAGCCATGAACGATATATGAATGCAAAATGCATAAATATGAAATTATGCAATGAAGTTACATCTTGTGTATATGAGCAAGGTAACAAGATGTGTCGTGATATCACGCTCGCTCAACCACTGAGGGTTTGGTGGTTCAAAAATAAGACATCTTTACTTCTAAGGATTTGGTGTGTTGTGATATCTCACTTAGAAGAAAGGTCTAGGTGAGGGTTCCAACTAAGACACCATTATCCTTTGCCATTTAGGAAGAAGGTGTTGATGTGATTTCCCACTACGCTAGCAACGGGGTGGGTTTTCAAACTAAGAACACCGGTCGTTGGTTGTGATATCCTACCAGGGAGCGAGGCCTAGGTAGGTGTTCAAACTAAGCAACGCATTCCTAGCCATGAAAACTTATGCTTTGATGATAAAGTTGTTTGCAATAAAGTTCTACAGTTAAAAATTTCGTTCTTTAAAATTCAACGTTACTAAGGTCTTATTAAGTTGTTGCTTAGGTTGTGATTCAGCTTGAATTACGAAGTTGGAAATACGTTGAATCTATGGTTGAGTTTGAATTGAGTGCACTATTTAAATCATTTTATCCATGTTGGAGTTTAAAGTTTACGAGTCATAAGTATGAGTGCTTAATAGTGAGACTTTTATTGAACAAATGATTTCTTGTTTATTTGCTTGGTTTGGAACTAGTGGAAAAATCGGGGGAGGGACGATGAATTTATCAGTCAGGACATCCGTATTAGATTATTCTATGGCCGCTTACTCATTTTATGTTACCAGGGTTTATAAATAAAGGAAGCCGATCAGACAGTCTAGAAAAGGAAAATGAAAAATCCAAAAATATTAGGGATAGTTAGTGTACATATCAAAAATGGTGATAACGGGACTTATCGAAGCTATTGATTCTTTTAGTTCCCCTTGACGAACGCTTTGCTACTTTTCAAGATTATTAGTCGAGGGGATTAAGATTCTTGGTTTCTTGAGTTTTGTTTAACTTCATAACAGAGCGTGAGGACACGGCAATACCTTAGTATGGGGGATTTTGGTATGTGCTTAATTACACATACCATTTTCCATTCTAACAAACTTAAAATGACTAAAAACGTACCAAAAATACATTGTATTTTTATGTTTGCATTTGTATTGTGCAGGAAACAGATATCAAGAAAAAGGAACAAAAAGAAAGCCAAAAGCATAACAAATCCATGCATTGGAATGGAAGACAAAGGTCAAATTCGCCAGGTGGAAGAAAAAATATCACTTGAGGGGCTAAAACTGCCACGCCTAAAGTTGTATTACAAAGATTAAAAAGACAAGGGACAAAAACTGCCAACCCGGGTAGTGGTTGAGATTACATTTATGTTATACAACTTGAGGGACCAATCTGCCAAACTCCCCTCAATAAAAGTCTTCTTTCCCGCCCAAAACCCGTTACAACTTGATATGTCTCCCCATTTACCTTCTCCAATGCAACACAAACCATTTCTCCTAGCTAAAATCATTTCATCCACCCTACTATTTCCCCCCAGCTGTATAAAGTCCATGTTGGCAATCCCTCACCTTTCCCAAAGCATTTTCGATGGCTGAGATTGTCTCCAAAGAAGCTCAAAAGAAATCAAAGGCTGGGATTTGTTTTAGTCTCTCCTCACACAACAAGCACACTTGTTTCTATCTCTCCAAAGAAGCACAAGCTGAAAGTCCAAGACTTCGGCTATAAATAGAGCTTCTTGTAAGCCTTTGAGGCATCTATGTTAGTTTTTAGTTTTTAATCTTAAAAATATTTTAGCTTATTTTCAGTTTGTTTCAAGTCATTTACAGCTTTTACTTTCATCTTTGTAACACTTTCAATTTTTAATGCAAGTTTGAAGTTTTTTAAGTCAATTTTCTATAACAGTGTTAAGTTTCTTAAGCATATTGTTTTGTGTTCAAAAAGCTCTCACCACAGCTTACTGATAAGCTGTTTTCATCAAGTAAAAATAAAAAGTTTAGTAGTTAAATGAAATTTTAAGTATCACTCTCCAGTATTACCACAGCTTATGTTATGGATGATAAGCTGTCTGGATGGGCTTATGGACTCTCACTAGCTTGTTTTATACAAGCTAGAGCTTGTAGATTCTCTGTTTGACCCCGTTTGAGCAAGGGTGTTGTAAGTTTTTCTTTTTCTTATTGTTCTTATTTTCTGCAGAACTGTTTGGTAAGTGCTCTTTTGTTATTTGCTTAGGTTGAAAAGTAGTTTGTATCACTTTCTTACGTAGTACTGATAGTTCACTTGTTAAAACTGTTAGTTATAAGTTAATACTGCTAGTCACTTTTGGAGCAGTATTAACTTAGAGCTACGCTAGGTACGAATGGCCGGACGTGTTCGTCGTGGAAGACCCTCGAGGGGTGGTAATCGTAGAACGCCGCCTGAGGCAACGATCCCGATTCGTGCGACATGGAAAGCCATTTGGTTACATAGCTCGACAGGCCGCAGCCCGTTTTTGGTGGTTTATGGACGCAATCCTTTTACACCTTTGGACCTCGCACCTTTACCCGCTGTTGATTCTTATAGTGTTGAAGGAGAAGCTCAAGCCACTCAAATCAAAGCTTTACATGAACAAGTTCGTGACCAAATCACGAAACATAACTTGCAATATCAGGCACGTGCTAACAAACATCGAAAGCATGTTGTTTTCAATGAGGGTGATTTAGTTTGGATTTACTTGCGTAAAGACCGTTTTCCGCCGGGTCGTTATGGAAAGTTACAGGATCGTGCCGATGGTCCATTTCGTGTGTTAAAGCGTATCAATGATAATGCATATAAGATCGATTTGCCTGGGTCGTATGGAGTTTCTGCCACTTTTAATGTTGCTGACTTGACACCTTATGTTGAAGCAGATGATTTTCATGGAGACTCGGGGACGAGTCGTTTTTTAGAGGGGGAGGATGATACCGATGGGCCTGATGGGTCGAGCCCAGTGGACCAACGAGCTGTTGACGAGAATGAGGCCGGTGGGCTAAGTGGCTGAAGAAACAAATTATGGTAACAAGATCCCATCCAACCAAATTCAAAGGAGAAGTTGAAGTCAATTACAATTCTATTTTTGGTTCTAGATTATTATGCCTATTATTACGTTTCTTGATCCTCAAGTTTAGGGATTTAGAATTATCTTGTGTTTTTGTTTCCTATTTATATCGTGTAAAACTCCTTGGTTGGTTGGTGAATGATTATTGAAGTTTCATATTGAATACGTCGTTTGTGTTCTCTTACTCGGTTGGCCGAGAAGAATTTTCCGACGACCAGCAACTTGGTTGGCCAAGTGCTCGCCGCCGCTAGGTTTCAGTCCTAGGGTTCTATTTTCCTCCCAATATCCTTATCAAAACTCTTTGCTACTTTTCAAAGGTTTAGTTTGGGGAAGTTTCGAGGTATATGGTTATAAGGCATGTAATATTGCGTGAGGACACGCAATCGTTTAGTTTAGGGAATTTTGATATGTGTAAAAATACACATATCCGTTTATACCTAAAATAACCCAATTAAACCCAAAACAGACTAAAAATGGCAAAAATATACTTGTTTTTGTGTTTTGTGTGTGCAGGTATGGATAAATCAAAAATCACAAGAAAACCGTCAAAAACGAGCAAACACGAACACGAGAGACGGAAGAGCACAAAAGAAGCCAGAGATGCAAAGCTAAAGCCAGGAAAAGTCAAAAAGTCAAAGTTGTAGTCAACCCTCAGTCAACTCTAGTCAAAAAGTCAAAGTCAACACTAAAGGAAGAATCCAAAATCACAAAATCAATCCCTCAAGTTTTAAAAGTTACACAAATAGTCCCTAAACCTACATTGGGCCTAATTTTTCCTTAAACCCTTACCCGGATCCAAAAGCCCAAAACCCTAAAGCCTATTTGCCTTTTAATAAACTCCAAGGACCAAATGTGCCATTTTTGAAAGTCATTTTACACTACACTTTTGCTAAACACAACCACAGGGACTGAACTTGCCATTACCCCAAAGTTTAAAAATGTTTACCCGTTTCAGTTATAAAAAGGGCACCAAGGGTGTAATACTATTCATCGTCTCCTCCAAAGTTACCTACAGTAAAAAACAAAGGGCTTTTCAAAATTAAGGGGTACAATGGGCTATTCAAGTGATCACAAACATGATGACAGGGTTAGATTTGTCAAATCAAGCACTCTCATTGGCTCACTTAAGCTAAGAGGATACGCGGCAGGAAGAAAAGCACAAGAGATGATGATTTTTTACACTAAATACTCTCATACAAAAAGCACAAACGTCACATCAAGGATTGCCAGCTTGGCAATCCGTGTGAGTTATAACTTGATCCAAGGGCTCAAAATCATTATCCAATGATTAGGATTTTGTACGGACATGATTGATTGGAGCAAGGCAACCTAGAATCTTCATCAACTGGCTATAAATAGCTCACACTTCACACACATTCACGATCTAGGTAGTGAGTAGATTTTAGTTTAGCTTAAATTTCGTTCTTTAGCTTAATGTAATTTAGTTTAAATTCCTTGTAATCTTCTTTTTAAATCATGTAATCACGTTTTTTAGTTAATGAAATTTATGTTTTGCCTTTAAACAATCTGTCTCAATTACTTACAAAATTTTCAATTAAGTTTAAATCTCTTATACTCCTACTCATAAGCTCTTACAAGCTCATAATAAGCTCAAGAGCTCTCATAAGTCTTTAAGCTTATGATTGAGCTTAACTCAGTTTTAATCATACTTAGATCTAATAAACCAGTTTAAGTTCCTGAACTTATTGGATATTGGCTTATGGAAGGGGAGTCAATTATGGAAGGACTTCCAAGGACCTTTACTGGCTTATTTTAAATAAGCCAAAGCTGTTGATTACGCTCAATTGAGCCTTAGCTTCTGTTTAGCTGAAGCTGAAGGTTAATTTTCATTTTACTTCTTTTTGTCCTTCAATTCCTAGTTAAATAAGTGCTTATTAGTGTAAACTGCTTATTTGCTTACTCTATTTGCTTATTAGTGCTTATTTACCTTATTTTTAGCTTATTAAGTATGTTTGTTTATCTGTTATTAGCTTAAGTGTTTTAGACTTTAGACGCTTTTATATTTGTATCCAATCCTCTTATATTACATTGTAAGCTAAATCTTGTGTAATGTCTTATTATGGTAGAAAAAATCATTAAAAGATGCCTAATTTTCTACACAAAAACTACTTATCGGATATTTCATTTGTAACCTTTTGTAACTATTTTATTTGTACCGGCTCTTATATTTCATTTGTAGCCTTTTTTTTGTACCGATTACTTTGGCGTCATACTCTCTTTCTTCAAGATGCCGCAATCAACATATTACCAACATGCAAAGAATGCACGTTGAAATGAAACAAATTAAAAAACACCAAACATTAAGAGCATGAATAATAATAACAAAAAAAAACAACTTAAATAAGATTTTTGTATTGACCAAAACTGTTGTGGGAATTCTTTATTAAGAGAATACAAACATCAAACATAATGTAAAAGTGTAAAACATAGAAAATTACAAAACGGATGCATGATTAATTGTTCAAACAATTAAACACACGAGTCATTCATATTGGGTTCAATTCTACTTGACCTTTAGCTAAATCAGCTTCCTTTGGTTCTTAAACTCTTCATCCTCCACCACAACCACCTCCCTCACGTTTCCTTGGTCAAAACTCTTGTACGAGGACTACTTTCTTGCTTTTCCTAATTTCAGACGGTGTGTACCATTGTCATCAAGGTCGAATATTGCCAGATCCTAATCAAAGAAAATACAGTAAACATAGTCAAATTTAAATAAAATTTAAAATTGTACATATAAGCTAAGTAACCACCATAAGTTGACGACATTGAACCTTTTGTCAGTTGGTGTCACTTAGATCAGCTTGATGCAATTAACAATTGCATAAGAAGGCATTCCACATAAGGTATTATGTTATGTGCAATAGATGTATCGAAAAATTGATGGTGTTGCCGACCGTAATGATAGATCTGATTTTGAGGATATCTAGGCCTCTTGGGAGATTCATGATAATGAATGAAAGTAACAGTTTTCATGATTGATATTCATCCATTGAAAGATTGAAAACGTACAGTGTTACCAGATGGGGAAATCAACCAGCTACAACCTACCACAATTATATTAGACAAATTTCTATGTAGAAAATAATAATCATAAATCAAATCCTGTAATTAACCCAGTTTTCAAAAATAACACATCAACTATTTATACAAAGGTTAACGTGTAACACCAGCAAGATCATTTTAAAAAATACGATACTTATATTATGGACTTACTCAAGGTATCATGAGTTGAACAATTCTATTTTTTACCGGTGTGACTGTTTAAAAATTAGTCAGCCTCGGCGCATTTCACATTCCAATAAGAATGTGCAGGATCACTCACCTAAACTGTACTTGTGCAAGACATGGACATCACGTTCATTCAGCTCGTGCTAGAATAAGTTGACGCATTCAAACAGTTGCCTACATTTTGGCGACCTGCAAAATTGCAAAATAAACATATCGACATAATCAAAGACCTAAAAAATATAGAGAAGGGAATTCCATAACACAATGACGTATTGATATATTAAGGATATGGCTTCTCATCAATTATGATCATCTCATGATCGATTACTATGGGTGGGATGTGAATGGCGACTAAATCGTGGCTTTTATAAGCGCCATTAACATAATACTCCCTACATGTATTAAGAGAAGAGATTGTAAAATGTCAATCAAAAAATAAAATTGCTATATCTTTCAAAGAATGAGTTGAATAACAAAGCAAATAAGTGAATCAAACATTAATACATACCCACAATAAAAAGTCAGTTAAACTACTTCACAAAATAAACCACAAAACTATATTCAACCTTTGAAAGATACAATACAATGCAGCATTTGATATAATAAAATGCCTGTCAAACACAAAAATTTCCCGTAAAAATGTAAAGCAAGGCATGCAAATGAGCCTAAGTGCACTACAACAATAATGTTGTTTTGGGTCGAAGAAAATTTAGGGTCGACAATGTCGACCCTAAACTACACATGGGGCCCACAATTATTCACCAAAACTAGTAAGTCAACAAAATAAGTTTGGGTCAAACGTTAGGGTCGACATTGTCGACGCCTAAAGTTTTTTTAATAAATAACTTTTATATTTTTTAATGTATAAAATGTATTTTAAAAGTATATATAAATACTAAAACAATTTTGGGTCGAAAGTTAGGGTCGACAATGTCGACCCTAACCTTTTTACCAAAATTTAATTAGCCCGCCAAGGTTTGGTTTAATCCCGCTAAAAAATTAGGGTCGACAATGTCGACCCTAAATTTCTTTTTAAAAAAAAAAATTTACTTCATATAAAAGAGTAAATTTACTTCATATAAAAAAATTACTTCATATAAAAAAAAATCATTTAAAAAAAAAAAGAAAAGAATTCTTTAAAAAAAAAATTCCACAGCAGCCCATTTACACCAGATAAGAAGAGATGTCCAGCTTCTTTTTTTTGCCCCATTGGTTTTTTAGTGTTTAAGAATCCACCACTCGGGATGCAAATTGATCTTCTATGTATCCTTCTTGCCCAAGAAGTTTTTCCCATCCAGACAGAGACGAGGGGGTCCCACTCTCATCATTATTTTCCACAGCAGCCAATTACCAAATGAATAAGGAGATGATCCAGCTTCCTTTTTGCCCCATTGGTTAGTGTTTTGAAGAATTCAAGAGATGAACGAGCAACATCAACACGCACAGTATTAATTTTAACCTATGATTCTACCCAAACCTACCACGCCAATTCATTCCAGCTATTCAAGATTAAAAAATGATGAGCATACTTTCAAAATAAATCTAAGATCCCCATCCACAGCACATTGGTTAGTGTTTGAAGAATCTTCCACTCTGGATGCACATAGATCTTCTTTTTCATACCTTCCTTAGCCCAAGAAGTTTCCATCGCAGACGAGAACTGAGGGTCCCACTCTCATCATTAGTTTTCCACAGGAGCCCATTTACCAAATGAAGGAGGAGATGATCCAGCTTCCTTTTTGCCCCATTAGTTAGTGTTTGAAGAATCTTCCACTCGGGATGCACATTGATCTTCTTTGTCATCCTTCTTGGCCCAAGAAGTTTCCATCCATACTGAGAACAAGGGGTCCCACACTCAATCATTAGTCTTCCAAAAGCAGCCCATTTTACCAGATGAAGAAGAAGATGATCCAGGCTATCCATATTTTGCCCATTTGTTAGTGTTTGAAAAATCAGAGATGATCGAAGCAACATCAACAAGCGCACATATAAATTTTAAACCTATACTCTAACCCCAACCTACCACGTCCTATTCATTCCACTATTCAGATTACAAAGAGATGGAGTCTACTACTTACAAATATAATCTAAAATCCCCATCCACAGCACATTGGTTAGTGTTTGAAGAATCTTCCACTCGGGATGCACATTGATCTTCTTTGTCACCCTTCTTGGCCCAAAAACATTTCTATCCAGACTGAGAACGAGGGGTCCCACTCTCATCATTAGTTTTCCACAGCAGCCCATTTACCAGATGAAGAAGGAGATGATCTAGCTTCCTTTTTGCCCCATTGGTTAGTGTTTGAAGAATCTTCCACTCAGGATGCACATTGATCTTCTTTTACATCCTTCTTGGCCCAAGAAGTTTTCCATCCAGACTGAGAACGAGGAACCCCACTCTCATCATTAGTTTATTCCAACAACACCCATTACCAGATGAAGAAGGAGATGATCCAGCTTCCTTTTTGCCCCATTGGTTAGTGTTTGAAAAATCAAGAGATGATCGAGCAACATCAACAGCGCACATATTAATTTTAAACTATGATTCTACCCAAACCTACCACGCCAATTCATTCCAGCTATTCAAGATTACAAAATGATGAGCCTACTTTCAAAATAAATCTAGACCCCATCAACCTAGCATAACATTGGTTAGTGTTGAAGAATCTTCGCACTCGTATGCACAAGAAGTTTTCTCCATCAGACAGGAGAACGAGTGGTCCCCACACTCATCATTAGTTTTTTTACAGCGCCCATTCCTAATCGATTAACATTTTTTATAAAACATCAAATTCATTAGAAAATCAGAAAACACTCAAAACATAAGCATAATGAATTACACATTCCAATGCTAAATTGATTTATCTTAATGAAAAACACTCCATAACTAAGTTTTTCCCATCTCATTATAAGAGCCGTGATGTATTGCAAAGCTGAATCAAGTGTGTGTTTTCACACTCGGATGCCTTTCCAACTTCTAGTGCTCCCGTCTAGTGCTCCCTCAAGTTAACTTTAATCTTTGCCTCAAGTTTCCCTTTTAACTTTCAGCCAAAAACTTACAGTTTTGAGCGCCTCGCCTTTCCCAAGATTCTGTTGCAGAACTGGAAAGATCTCTGTAGAATAACTTAGAACGTGTTTGAACGTTTCTCGAAGAAATACTTTGGACTTGTAGAAGTTCCCTTGGAGAATAAAACGTGGAGGGTTTGACGGATCCAGAAGAATAACTATATATGGAGCGTGAGGTCATCCATTCCACATAAAGAGCCACATCCTCTATCGTCCTTCCTGGCTGTATGTAGTAAGGGAAATCATAAGAAAATACGTTTGGACCTAGCAAATTTATTTTATATTACACAAATAATTATGTTTTGAATAGTTCACCTTGAAAAAGGACATCGTAGTATTGTTTACCATAACTGTAAAATGTTTTGTTGTGATGTTCGCAACAACCACATCTCCTTTTCAACTTACTTGCACTTAAAAGTTTTGAATTATATCGCACCATCTGGTTGCAGTTGATTGAGGTGGTGGTGGTTGTGAGATAATTTGTGTGTGCTTGGGGAGGATAAGATAACTATCTTTTTTTATGGATAAAGAAGAGTGATTGGCGTGAAGTTTTATGGCGAATGGGAAAAAAAAATAAAAATAAATAATACCCCGCAACAACGCGCGAAAAATTAACGCCCAAACAAAAATTTTAAAAGCGAAAAATATTAGCTTATGACAATGCCCCGCAGCAACGCGCGGGTAACTATGCTTGTTAATATACATTTTTAATATTAATTTACATATAAAAACTTAGGGTCGACATTGTCGACCCAAAATTTCGAACTAATGTCGACCCTAAAATTGCCCCCAAATTCCCCAAAATTTTCACCAAATTTTGAACCACCCGCCACTTTATTATTTCAATGAAAAAAAGTTAGGGTCGACATTGTCGACCCAAAATGTTAAAGAAAATGTCGACCCAAAAAAAAGAATCTTTGAGTCATAGTTTTGATTAAAGATTTTATATAAAACATTTAGGGTCGACTATGTCGACCCAAAATTGTAAAGAAAATGTCGACCCAAGACTGGCAAGATGAGTTATCAGCCTTGGTTATAGATCTAAGTCTCATAAAATTTTATTCACCTTCTACACCATCTACAACACCACCGCAGCCACCACCCATCGACACCATCTACACCACCACCGCAGCCACCACCCATTGACACCATCTACACCGCAACCACCACCCATCTACATCCACCACATCGACACACCACCCACCACGAACCATACTAGCACACGAGCACACGTACCCCACCCACCACCGCAGCCACCACCACTCCTCCTCCTCCTCTATAAGTTTAATTCTTCTTCTTAAATCCTCTAAATGATGATTCTTAAACCCTTTAATCTTGATTAGTTCTTCTTGTTTATTAAAGGTTTGTTTTTATTTTTTAATTTTGTTAATAAATGTTCATAAGCTAATGTATGATGATAAGCTATTGTTATGACAGCTGAGCCATAGCCGAACCACAGCCAAGCCACAGCCGAGCCGCAGCCGAGCCGCAGCCGAACCGAGTCGTAGCCAAGTCGCACCGTTTATAGCCGAGACCAGCCGAGACCACAAACGAAGGTATGCTTTATAAGTTGCTTTACATGTGGTTGAATCGTGCTGTGGGAAAATGGTTTAATTTTTGATGTGGTTTTAGTTTAACGTCGACTTAGTGGATTAAATGCCTCCTGTTGTGATTTAGGTTTGATTCAGTTAATATGTTGTAGAACTTGTCCATGTGGTTATATATGTAACCAAGTGTTTATAAGCAAATCCAAACAACCCTTTAACAGCTTATAAGCTGGTTAAAAACAGCTTATAAGTTGTTAAAGGGTTGTTTGGATTTGCTTATAATCCACATATATTCTTAAGTGATTAATTTGTTTTAGGAATGTTTTAGGATTTTAGTGATTAATTTCGGAAAATCCCCGTCCGAAGTTAATCAACCTATAGAAAACCCGTCCGAAATTAATTTATTAGAAATTAATTTCGGAAAGTCCCCTGTTTGGGACTGCTTTTTGAATGTTTTGTCTCATTTAGGATATGAATGCGTATAATTGGTTTACTATTTGAGATGATAAATTCGACAGTGTTTCCCCATCACTCCTACGAATATGTCTTTAAACACATATTTGGGGAGTTGAGGGGAAATGCTGCCGAAATTTGCGGTTAGGATTGCCTTCCATAGTTGCACTAAGTAAACAAAACAGTTCATATTCATTTGGTTAGTATGACATTTTTGATTCATAGTTTTGTTAATGACCTTTTGGTATAAAAAAATAAAAATCATTTATTTGAATATGTTTATTTGCAACGCAGTTATGACAATTGATAAGAGTTGGACCACTATATCCAATCGTAATTCCGAAGAATTGAATCGACAGAAGTGGACGCCCCACCAGTTAATGATGACAATGCTAATGCTAATGAAGGCAATGCTGAAGATGATGATGTTGCACATGTCCTTGATGATGATGATGATGTTGTAGTGTCTGATGATGATGAAGTGAACCCTAGTACTAATGTTGAAGAAGTTTTAGACAATCATTGATCTTAAGTTGTAGTTTGAATGAAACAAAGTTATTATATGCTTAAATGTGTAATTTTTCTTTGAATGGAATTGTTTTATATGTTTAAATGTGTAATTTTGCATTTGAATGGAATTTTATATGTTTAAATGTGTATTTTTTATTTGAGTGGAATTGTTTTTATATGTTAAAATGTGTATATTTATATGAATTTGT